>JAEQML010053812.1:0-39565 GCA_016904865.1 Pissodes strobi
TCAAACCTTTGATTTGAATTTTACAGGAACAATTTGTCAAGCTACAAATTTTCCACCGCCATTTTACCTTCTTCTCTTCAACCACAGCACCAGGTGAGACGAGACGCTAAGTCGTTTCTGGCTCCTAGAAATTGCGTTAAAACGCCCAAAAGAGTTCTTTGTCCAAGCTTGGACAAAGAGAACAGATGTACAGCAGATATTCTCTAAATATCTGTGCAAAAAATATGAGAAACTGATCCAGTTTTGGCGCCGAGAGACAAAACAGTTTTTGCTGTTGTTCCATATCAATTTAGCATGAGAACATATAACAGATAGAGGTCAAATAAAGTCAGTTATTACATCTTAAATCCTAGATCTATTACTAGACTACGAGACTATTTACTCATTTGGATCCTGCCTTTTATCGAGCTGTTAGAGGAATAGATTGAAAGCATACGTAACTTGTTTTCTCTGGTTGATATCTCTAGCTTAGTACATAATTAATCAGTAAATCGTATCGTATTCTGCTCCGCTAGCGAGAAAACACTCAAGTAACCATTCAAGTTTTAGGCTGTATTATAGCAAAACACTTCGAAAACGTTCAATTAAATCACTTACCTAGCGAATAATTTTCTTTTCGATTATAATATACATTAAAAACGGTCTCATGAATGTCAGAAACATTTGTTTTGGGATTTCTCGGTTATTATTCCTGGGTTTGTTTCAATACGTTATAGGGAAAAGTTAAAATTCAATCATTGCTTACTTTTGATATAACCTTCAAAAAATAATAAATCGTATTAGAGTAAAAATAAGAATTTTATTGTTGGTTGCCTATGGACGAATGGAATTATATGGAAGGGATATTCTTGGAGCGTTGCCAGATGTTATATTTGTCGTGCGATTTTTGACGTGGTTACGATTTAGGCCAACAGGAAAATACATAATTAATTTATATGCTACCCTTGTTTTGTAGTTAACGACGCTTTCGCTTTAATTATACTCAGTCAGGATGTTTTAGCAAATGCGTATATTCCCTAACTTGGCAACGTCGCTCAAATCGTTTCGCGAGTGTTTCAGCAAGGTAAAAACAGATCTAGCTTAAGGTACGTTTACGTCCGATTCCGATTGATCACCGATTTGTGCGTCGAACAGAGTTGGTGTTAGGTGTTTTAAATGGCCGCCATCCCGAATGAATTGGTTTCTGTTTTTGTGGTCATTGTCAATGATGGATTTACCGTTGGATTTCTTTGTTCTGCCAGCAGTACATAATATCACACCGCCTTAGGGACGTTTCATTGCATATTGCAGATGTTAAAAAAATTTGGCGACAATCGGCTGGCAGTGTTTTGCGTAGGCTATAGGACAGTGTAAAGCGGGCCTGTGGTCCGAGTTTTTGCTAGCTTTTTAACATTGAATTTCACGAGCTATGTGGCCGTTTTCGATCTGACGTCGTTACCTTCCTTCGGCAAACCTTCTAAGGAGGTAGTGCGTCTGTCTGATAAAAAATTTAAAATTTTTTAATTCACCCTGAGGGGGAATATACTTATTTCGGGTGATAAGTGGCGTAGTTACTAGGTTGCTGTAGCGAATTATTTGACTGGATTGGATGGATTTTTGCCAGAGAGTCAAGATTTTTGGTTGGTAACTGGCCACATGCAGTGGATTCTGGAACAAAGTACGCCGTTTATTTCCTCGAAGAATGCCTATAGAAGAGAGCGTTTGCTCCCCAATTCGTCATTACCATCGTAAAACCCTACGTAGTTAGGTAAATAAATATACATATCTTACATTTTCATCTCATTCATTTTCTGTACAGGGGGATTTATTTTATCAGGGTATATTATAGTTTTCTAACGGGTCTCAGAAGGGATTGAAATACTTCACAATACTGCTATATAGATGGTGTTACTTTGAAAATTTACTAATTCACGTAAATCATGCAATATCGTCAAACAAAAGATAACTTAGGCCTGGAACAGGCATAGCATGATTTATAAATAAATCATCATTATTTTTACAAAAAGTAATATTCTGTAACAAGCGTATTGAATTATAGTTTCCGATACCGTCTTCGGTATGATATTCCAGTCGATCACTCCTAGCTGATTCTTTGGCTTTATGGGCACCCGTAGTGTATAATAGTTTAATGTTGTATAAAGTTGTATATAATCTATGATAAATTTCTCTTCTACTTTGAATTTTGCTTATAAGAACTTGTTAAGTCGTACATAAGCTTAGTAAATTTAGGTTAAATATTAATGACATAAATGGAGAAGCCTTGTTCTTACCTGGGGATCCGAACTCTTAACAGAGCAAACAGTGGTTATATTATTGGTCAGTTTTCTTAGTATTTTATGTCTAATACCTGTAGGGTTGATATAATATTGGCTTTATTATGATCTTCGCATTTTGGCAAGACGACTTTCATTATTATATTTAAATACTCTCATTATTATTTTTAAATACGCTTTGAGTGGAGAGTATTCTGAAGGAGGAGCTGCCTAAAATTGCAGTAATAGAATGCATACTTAGCGCTTGTTCCCTTTCAGGGGTTTTCGAGGAGCCAGTTTTACCGCAAGCCAGTTTATAGGAGCTATTTTATGGGTGAAGCTATTTCGGCTTGGAGTTATTGTATATGGAACAAGTTAATGTTATTTGGAGCAAGCTATTTTGTTTGGAGCGAGCATTGCTTGAAGAGAGACTAAGTAGCTAACCAAGTAGCTACCAGTCAATACAGTTGGTTGTGCTGTATTGGTACCGACTGTAGTCACAGAGGTATGGGCATTACCTCAAATACTACTAAGAGTTTTATGGATCCCAAGGTGCATAGCAGTAGTCCACGTGCAGAAGGCCGTAGGTGATATCGGCGAAGACCAGTAAAGATAAGTTTAGGTTATAATTGTGATCTTTGCGGCATAATGTTAGTGGCGTGTTACTGATATTTTAACGCGTGTATTTTCAGCGTGTTATTGATGTTTTTCAGCCTATATTAGATTGCGTGTTTTAGAGTTTTTCCAGCGTTGTATCATATCGCGTATTTTAGTTTTCTGCGTGGTACTGATATAACTATACTCGGTACTGTTTCGGTGTAAGCACACCTTACCTATGCGAATCTAATTAACTGCTGAATCTACTAGTGTGGATCTATATTAATGCTCATAGGTGTTTTTATATATTACATTTATTTAATCTTATAATTTGATTTATATTGTGTTAAATGATCAACATTGTCGTTCTCGAAAACTCTAAGAGAACATAAGGACGAATATGCAAAGGCAGTTGAAAACGCGTTGAACAACTTAACTATCAGGAACAACGTAAATGGACTAAACGATTGCATCGCTTCTAATCTCACACGTACAGCAAAGTCCATCATAAAAACAAACAGACAATACACAAAAAAAGCAAATTAATGAAGGAAACTAAGACCTGATAACCACAAGGAATGCATTGATAGGACAAATAACAAAGACGAAAGTGAAGGAACTAAATAAGGAAATAAGAAGGGACGTCAGGAGAGATGTCGCAGAATACAACTAAAAAACTATAAGTGAAACAATAGAAATAACAAGGGACTAAAGGTTTTTAGAAAAAAAAAACTGGAAATGAGAACCAAACGGCTGATATGTCTCATGGATGAAAATGGAGGAACTGTACACAACCAACAAGAAATAGCGAGCAGTTAGAACGGTTCTACCAAGACTTATACTCCTTAAAAGTCCAAGAGCCACCGCCAAACCCAAGAGACAGAAGGGCACGACTAACTAGACATCACACCGAAGATTTACCACCGATATCCAAGTACGACATAAAAACAGCCATTAAACAGATGAAATCCAACAAAGCAGCAGGATCTGATGGCGTAATCATTGAAATGATTAAATATGGTTGCAACAAAGTGCTGCATAAGTTAGAAATGTTGTTTAACACCTGCCTCGAGACCGGAAAAACCCCAACTCCTGGAAAAGCGCAAATATTAATATTCAAAAAGGGAAATATAAAAGACCTAAAGAATTACCGCCCGATATCGCTAATATCTCATCTTAGTAAATTTTTCACCAGAGTTTTAATGAATAGGATAACAACAAAGCTCGAAGAATTCCAACCTCGCGAGCAGGCAGACTTCAGAGGAGGATACAGTACTATAGACCATATACACACAATCAGACAAATAATGAAAAAGTCCTACGATTGTAACAAATGCCTATACATGACATTCATTGACTTTGAAAAGGCATTCGATAGCGTAGAGGCGTGGGCACTGCTGAATGCATTGGAACGATAGACCATCGATATATTCAAATAATAAAAAACATGATAAATCAACAGTTACCATACCAGCAGCTGAGGAAGTTAATGCAGTAGAAATAAAAAGAGGTATAAGACAAGGAGACCCACCCCATATCACCAAAACTATTTACTAACCTTCTAGAAGACGTTTTCAGGACCCTGCAATGGGACAATAAAGGAATAAATATAAATGGGGAATACCTGTTTAACCTCAGATCCGCTGATGACATCGTGCTATTCTCCGAAGACATAAAAAAACTAGAGGAAATGGAAGCAACCCTAAACGCAGCCACAAACAAAGTAGGACTAAACATAAACATCACCAAGACAGAAATAACGACCAATGCCGGGAACGGCCAAAATCTACAAATAGACAATAAAACAATAGAGTTGGTGGACGAATATGTATACTTGGGTCAGAAATTATCAATGGCAGAACCAACCCAAAAAGCCGAGATAAGTAGAAGAACAGCATTGGCATGGGCAGCATTCATCAAGCTAAGCCAAGTGTTTTAATCATAGATCCCTCAACATCTCAAAACGAAGGTTTTCACTCAATGTGTCCTCCCAACACTTACCTAAGCTTGAAAACCTGGGTATTAACAAAAGCAAACATGGAAAGACTAAAAGTAACCCAAAGGAAAATGGAAAGGGCAATGCTGGGCATACGACTGCAGGACAGAAAGACCAACGAATGGATAAGTAGAAAAACTAAAATGGCTGACGCAGCTGAACCAATAGCACAACTAAAATGACAATTGGCCGAACACTTGGCAAGCAGGGAGGACGAAAGATGAAGTAGAATCGAGTGGAGACCCATAACAGGGAAAAGAAACCGCGATAGACCCCGAGCCCAATGGAAGGACGACATAGTAGAGACAGCGGGAACCCGGAGGATCCAAGCAACCGCAAACCGCACAGCATGGAGAGGCCAAGGGAAGGCGTACATTGGATATGTGGACGTTGGCGATGATGACGATGATGATGATGACAACATACACCAGGATCGTTTCGATATATTTAATTGCAGGTTAGCCGAGATAAGTCTGGCTTAATTTAATTATTTATTGTTAAGTTTCTTGTTAAAATTAGGTATATCAGGTTATACTAGAATGTCGTTTGATTGCTGTTATATCTTCCTTACCCGGTTATTTGTTTCTATGTTATATATGTGCAGGTTAGTTAATTAGTTTATTTTAAACTGTAGAATGGTGTCTAATAATAAATAAAAAAATATGTAAATAAATGCGACATATTGTACATGCCTAATAAAGTTCCTCACATTGTCTTAGAAATGTGAAATGGCAATTTTTATACGGTGCTACAGCAAAATATTCCTTATACATTGTCATATATACAAAATATACACAAATAATGCATATATTAACGGGCTCTAGAGAGTGCATTCATAACACTATATTCAGCGGCTCGTAAAATTGCCCTATTAGCTGTACTAGATGGATCATTTTATTTTACACAAGCAATAATATTTTCTATATTATTTTTTGCTACGAAAATATATATATCTTTATTGCCTCTAGGTTTGCGCCAAATGGAAAACTGTAAAAGGATATACAGTTTTAACGATTTATGCAACAAAAAATATAACGATGTGTGGATCTACATACTTACGTTTTTAAATATAAGAATAGACGGAGGAAATCATATATGATTCTTTAAAATTCGAACACGAGGTAAAAATATAAACATCCAATTCAACAACAGTGAAATGGAATAACTTTAATTAAAAACGCCATTTTCCAATTTGCACGATTCATGCCTGATTTGTGACATCCCTCAACACCAGGGTAAACATTTTATAGCAATATTTTCCAGTCTCTTGGATTTAAAATAGGTGGCACATACATTTTAAATATATTTTTATTCTAGTGCAATATAGAGCGTTTTTTTAAAGACATTGCAGAAATAAAATAAAATATATCACACTTGACGTAACGATTTCAGTTTGCTAGATGGTTTTGGGTCGCATGAAGTACGTAAATTTAAACGGAGAAAAGTATTCCGATACATACACTCATTTGAATATTCCAAAAAAGCCTAAACTAGTTTCTGACAAATTACCTTTTTTACATTTAATTTTCTTACGAGGTTAGAACAGCTTGAAATATCGTTTAAATAATTCGCCATTTGCCTCTTGAAATTCTAGATTACTCGTGCCTTATTGTTATAGTATAAGGAGTAGATACCATTTAGTCCAGTTTATGTACGATGACTCTATCGTGCTAGCTCAAAAGGATATTGTGATCAAGTTTTTAAACCCTATCGAATGCCTACTTATAGTCTATAAACCAATTAAAAACATCTTTGTATCAGGATAAAATAAAGCCTATTGAATTCTAAAGCCGCTCCTGAGATCAAACACCGTTTCCCTCCTCCTTTTCACATCTCTTATATTGTAACCAGTATTGAGCATTGGGTGCCAAATATGTAATCTTATTTTTTGTTAGTTGCTCATTTGTCAGATTAACTTAGCGGATTCAAATTTGTTTAAAAGACGTGGATCTATGCCTTGGCAGTTAGGTGCGGGCGCCACTATTTTTTTTACTCAAATTTATCAACGATTATTGATCCTTGAAAATACGGTAATACAATTTAGAAAAATGTCTTGTCTAAGAACGTTGAAAAACTGTGGATACACGAATTAGTTATTATTTTGAATGCAATTTACCAAAATAAGCATCAAGATTCCAAATAATTTATTTATTTAATTATGTAAACTTAGACAAACCCTTTCAGGATAATTAATCCTATCTCAAATTAATTTAAGGTTATGGTTAACAATACAATGCTGGTAGTAGCGTAGTTCGCTTCGAAGCTAAAAATATGTGGTGTGTCTTGGGCTGATAATTTTGAATTTTATATTAACTTGTCAACCAGTCTCTTGCGCATCATCCAGCATACGTTGTAGTGTTCGGAGTTGTTTTTTTTATTGTGCCACTGTGATTATTATATAATTATATTCTGCGCATTGCCTTAAGGTGCGTCCACACTTGTGACAAAACCCAGTGACGTGACAGCGTCGCGAACATATTCACGACGAGGCGAACTTCGATGCGTGTCATCGTCGCCTTCCATCCTCGCGTGTCATCGTCGCGTATCATAGTCCCGTTCACAGCGTTCCACTCATTTAAATACAAAACAGTCGGTCATCATGGACGTTGCAGCAGCAGCGTACATAGTTATAGATCATTTATTGCGTAATTCTATTAATGTTAACGTTGTCTCCTGTTCCCATTCCATCTTGATATTAAAAAAACAACTACTAATTCGAAACAAAAATAGCCGCTACACTGGTTAAAATTCAATTAAATATGCAAAACGTTCTGATGATACGCGGTCCCGTCCAGACTTGCCGAACCAAGCGGCGTAGCATCCCTTTGATGCGACGCTAAAAGACCGACAGGAGATGGAACGGACTGATGACACGCGGTAAAAGCAGCGATGTCACGCGTTGCGGTTACTGGGTACCGTCCAGACTATACGCGACGAGGTTCGCGGCGGTGTCACGATACGCGGTCTTGTCACAGGTCTGGACGCACCTTTGAACCAATGACTGTAACAATGTTGACACGGGCCTATAGGCAGAGTGAATCAGCTGATATGGAGAAGTTAATAAACAAGGTCTGTTCAAACTCCGCGAATCAGATCGAGACAAAAATTGATGCCAAACTAAACAAGTTAAATGCTGAAAAGTTTTCTTCACACACAACGTGGTACACGTTGAAAACGCTTCCCATGGATAATTTGGAACAAAGTAGTAAAAATAATTGCTTGCGTATGTGGGGTATTGTTGATGGTGAAGACGGCCCCAAATGTGTGGCAGCCTTTGTGAGAGACAAGTTAAACGTTTCCTGTTCTACTAACGATTTGAACTATGCATTTCAAATGAATAATACAAATGACAATGTGACGGTTTTGATGAGATTTGTATCCAAAAACAAAAAAAGGTAAGTGTTTATGTCTAAAAAAAGTGTTAAAGGCTCAGGTATTGTAATCTTTGAGGATCTTACTCGTACAAGGTATGAATTGCTGCGTTCTGCTAAAAAAAAGTACAGCAGAGATGAATGGCCCGCGGGAGGCAAAATTTACCTTTGGGACCCTGTTAATAAATGTAAAAAATTATTATCGCCAAATGATTAATATTTCTGATGCTGGTAATGTTTCTGCAATAGCATAAAAGGTATTGTTGTTTGTGTCCCTCTGGATAACTTAAAATTTATATTTTTATTTCAAGGGTTATATGATTTGGGGTCTATATTAAGGGGCCTGTGCAGCGGACCGCATGGTCGAATTCTAGATTTGCGTCTATTCAACGCAGGGAGACGCGGTTTGTCGTATGTGGCAACGGTGTCATCAAAACGCTTATGACCTTCACCTAAAGCAGGTGGTAGAGGAGCGAAGGAAGAGAGCTTGAAATATAATTTGAATTTGGAAGAGAATGGTGTTCAAGGGCCGGGTTTAATTTGTGTTTTTTTTTAATTAATAAATAAAGCGCGATGTTTGTAGGGGTTTTTATTGATATGACGGAAATATTGGTGGATAGAAAATAGTGTTTTCGAGTAAACACAAGGCAACACGGCGAAAATGTCAGTAAATCATAAACTAGTTACTTTGTTGAATACCATTTTTTTGGAAATCCTATTCTAATTATAATTTTCAGCCCGATAATAAAACATTTTTAACAAAAATTTAAACACTTTAAAAAATGTACTAAGAGGATTATAAAATAATAGTTTAATATTAATTCAATTGTTTCTTTACCTTTTGAATTCGACGACCCAGTACAACTACACTGTTTCTATAATATTAAGCTATAGATAACTAGATAAACTAGTAATATATAAAAAGTATATGTGTCTCACTTTTTTAAGCACACAACTGAAGCTGAAAGAGATATAAGGAATAGAATTTTTTTTAAGCTTTTTTTCTCAAGTTCTGCCCCCGGTTTCAATACTTTTATTTATATTTTTGAAGTGAAAACTTCTTTAAGCCCGTTTGGCATATCTTCCCTGGTATTGAATTCAGTAAAGCCGTCACGCGCCTCGCTCGGATATGTATGTCATGTTCCGGCATACGTAGAGGGCTAAAATTTTTAGGGATGTAGCCAGGGTAAAAAGAAGTTCCTGGACGAAAACGGGACCCCGTACCCGCCTCCCCCCCGTTAGGGCGGGAGAAGGAAAAACTTAAATAAATAATTTCGGGAGAGCGGGAAGAGGAACGGGGTCGAATTATGGTAGGTGCGCCCCATGGGGGGCCACCTTAGACCATACAGAGGGGACAGGGGCTCTAATTTAAGGGGGGATTTTGGGGAAAAATCCTATTTTCGCCCGTATCTCTGCAACGAAGGCTCGGATCGAAATTTTGACAAACGATGACCCCGCTTGTTGAAGTTTTCACTTCTATCGTGTGGTCTTAAGCACACACATTTTTTTTTCCTTTTTTCTCACCTTTTTTTTCGCTGAAAATCGCGTTTCTCAATCTTTTTGAGTGAAAATTTCTTTAGGGCGTTTTGCATTTTTTGTGAGGATTAAATGAGACCGAGCCGTCACGCTCGAATAGGTAACGTAACGTCACGCTCGGATATGTAACGTCAAGCTCGGATATTTAACGTAACGCTCCTTCTACTGGCATGTTCCGGTATAGGTAGAGGGTCGAAATTTTCAGGAGATGTAGCCAGGGTAAAAAGAAGAAGGGAGAAGGAAAAACTTAAATAATTAATTTCAGAGAGCGGGAAGAGGTACGGGGTCGAAATTGCTATGGTAGGTGCGCCACATGGGGAGCCACCGTAGACCATACGGGGGGACCGTAGCTCTAATTTAAGGCCGTTCCCGTATATGTAGAGGGCTGACATTTTTAGGGGATGTATCCGGAGTAAAGAGATCCTGGACGAAAACGGAGTACCCCCCGTTTGGCCAGGGTCGGGGGGAGAAGGAAAAACTTATGTAATTTATTTCGGGAGAACGGTAAGAGGTACGTGGTCAAATTATTGATGGTAGGTGCGCCCCATGGGAGGGGCCACCTTAGTCCATTCGGGGGGACCGGGGCTCTAATTTAAGGGGGATTTTGATGGGAAAACCGTCTTTCACCCGTATGTCTGCATTGAAGGCTCGGGTCGAAATTCTGGCAAACGATGACCCTGCTTGTTGAAGTTCTCACTTCTAGGTGTGGTCTTAAGCATACACAACATTTTTTTATTATTTGTGTTCTTTGTTTCGTTTTATAAAACTCTTACTAGGTTTCCGAACAATTTTTTCCTTTTTTTTATCATTATTTCTTTTTATTTGTTTTTTTTTATTATATATTTTTTTATTTCGTTTTATAAAACTGTTACTAGGTTTCCGAACAATTTTTCTTTTTTTTATTATTATTTTTTTTAATTTGGTTTTATAATACTTTTATTAACTTTGCGAAAAAAATTTTGTTTTTGTTTTTTTTTATTCATTTTTCATTCTTATTTCGTTTTATAATACTTTTATTAACTTTCCGAACATTTTCATAAGTTTTTCCAATTTTTTCCCATTTTTTTAAATTTTTCGTTTTTTTTTCATAAATCATTTTTGTTTTTTTTTGCCGTCCCGACCTAGTAGCTGAACTCTTTCGCTTTTTTTCGCCGAAAACCGCGTTTCTTTAACTTTTTTCTTATTTCGTTGTATAATACTTTAATTAACTTTCCGAACAATACATAACGTGTTTTTCAATTTTTCCCATTTTTTATTTTAATAATTGGGTATCCGGGAATTGGGGGTACAATCCCCCCTGATGATCGCTTAGGCTCCATTGCAGAGTTATCGGCAAAAAAAACGTTTTTTTCCGAAATCCCCCTTAAATTAGAGCCTCGGTCCCCACATACGGTCAAAAGTAGTCCCCATGAGGCTCACCTACCATAAAAATTTCGACCCAGTAGCTCTTCCCGTTCTCCCGAAATTATTTATTTAAATTTTTTTTGCGCCCCCCTCTCCTGGCCGAACGGAGGTACGGGATCCAGTTTTCATCCAAGATGCTTAATTAAAGGGGCGTTTCACTTTGATAAGCATTTTTCTCACCCTCGCTAAAGAAGTTTCACTTGAAAAACCTAAAAAACAACATCTCAAGTTTTGCCACCTCTCACCTTTTTCACCCCTCCATTTTTTTGTTAAAAGAAAGAGGGGAGAGACGTGAAACTATAAAAATAAAATCTGCGCATCAAAAACATTTAAAAGGATATATCACCCAATTTTTATGAAATTTTTACCAATTAACCCCCTTTTTGCCTCTTGCTACCCTTTAATTTTTGATGTGTAAAAATCTTACTCGGCGATATGAGGGTAAATCTCGGCAATTGGAACGGAAATGTGGGGACGGAAATGTGTAAACCGATGAGACATCATAACCCATACCCATTAAGGAGCAAGATAATACAGGACGGCCGTGATTGCAACGACTCAAGTGGCGCTTCTAAAAAGCTAACCACTAGGGCGGTATTAAATTTTCATGTCCATGATGATAGGACATATGTTTACACATCAGCGTCTTGGGTACATGCAGACTACCTCAATTGTTTGATGTGTAACATCTTACGCGGCGGTATGAGGGTAAATATCGGCAAAGGCTAATCCAGGACGGCCGTGAAGGATTTTCATACAATTTTGCCATTTAAAATCGTTTTTAAACGGATTTCAGATGATAAAAAAGCATATTATTATTTTAATCTAAACGAACTGTTAAAAGTATTATTCAGATGCCCAGACGTTTAAAACAATATTGAGTCATAGCCCTCTTCTAAAATTTGCAAAATTTGGTTATTGACTTTCCCAAATCAAAGGATGTCGGCCCAAGATGAGTAGCTGGTAGTGAATAAGCTGTGTAGATTTTCGTGTCGAATTTGTGCAGTGAATTAATCCACTCCGAAGCTGCCAGTAAGTTTCATTAAAGAATCAAATGCGAATGTGTTTGTTTCTTACGTTTTTACGCATAAGCTGTTCCGATCATCATGAAATTTTGTACCGATACTTTTAAGAGTATAGTAAAGAACATAGGACATTTTTAGCTTTTACCCACGACTCCGCTCGCGTTGATTTTTACGGTCAGTTTTAATCTTATTTTTTATTTTCTTGAGGTTATATTTGTAGAAAGTTTTTTCTTGATTTTAGGCATGCCTTGGGTTAGTTTTGGTTAGTTTTTGTTCCTTGCACCCCTTTAGCGAGCAAAGCGAGCGGAGGACTATGCGTGAAGTGTAATATTAGATATTCTAATGTAAACGTTACAACTGTAATGCACGTCAGGCGGTATCTGTGACGGGAATGAGCTGCCAAAAGAATATATAACACATCTTTGACGTAGGGTCTAAGACGCTTGTTGTCAAGCAAACTATTAATAAATTATAATAAATGATTAAAAACATCTTTCGTACAAAATAAAGGAATGAAATATGCAGCTGAAGCTACCAGCCAAGTTATCCCACTAATGTACACTTACATATTTTACAAGTAAATCCTTCCTGAGCGCTGTTTTTCTTCCTACCAAAATCTCTTTATGCTATAAAATCCGGCATCAATAATGATTTAAGGTTATATCCATAGCGTTTCGCTTAAAATAATAAATTGCCTAGCTTTTACAATCGTGTTTTATAGATGCATCTACATAGATAATAGGACATAGTTTATATGCCACCTAATTTTTCCAACACGTGCATATATATGCAATTCAAGTAGCCTGTATTTCTTTGTACACGGTTTATAGAAAGCTATAAAAGCAAAATGTTTAGTCCTCCAACAATTCTTTATTCATTTGGCAACTGTCGACTATTATTTTATCAAAGCTTCCAAAGTCTATTTTCTAGCTAAATATATCACCATTATGAATAATTGACTAGTTTGTTATTATTAACCAAACAAAACAGGTAATATATTTTAAGTAAATTTATTGATGCGGTCAGAAAATAAGCTTACCCACGCGTCGTACGGTCAAGCACACTTAAAACATATACATTAGCACATAACAAAAAATATAAAATACAATAAATTACACTAAGACGCAACAATGTGTGGCAAAAAGACTTAGCCAAAGTCTATAAAATCATCACCATAAAATTTCTGAAAAGGATAAAAATATCAAATTAAAATTGAATATTTTTTTCCTTGAAGACTGATAAAGGCACAGAGTGGAAGCTTATTGAAAAGCTTAGACGCATGGTAATTTAGAATCTACCTATATCTTTACATTTTATGGAAGCCAATCAAGATATCCCTCCTGTGATAAGTATTATATCCGTGCATTTCACTATGTGGAACATATTCATCAGAATTACTTTTTAAAAATAGTAAGCACGTAACAGTCCTCATTCTCATCCCCATAAAACTATCCCTACAGTCAGCTATCTTGCAAAATTTATGAGTATGGACAGACAGTAACCAACCATTTAAGTCGTGATATGCCATCATACAAAGTAAATATAGAAAAATGTATATTAGCAAGCATAACAGTAAATATAAAACCCTGTGCTGTAGCGGGAATAGTTGATAAAGGATATCTAGAATTTTGTCATTTTCTATTACTGCAATTTTATTTCTTTCACCTTAGTTTGACCTTTAAACTTTTACGAGCTTTGCGATAGATCTTTACGATTACTGACGAGGTTATTGATTTCCACACAACCGTATAAGATCAAAAAATAACTATAAACATAGAGAGATACAATGCAATGTTGCTGTTTTCTTGTTGAGTTTAGGAGTAAAATTGTAACTAAGATAAACTGATTTAATGTGTTATATTTCGAGACTACATGAAGATTTCCTGAGAAATCACACTGGGATAGACATAAGAATACGAGGCGATGTTTATTTACTAGAGTTCCCAATTAATTAGCTACTTCTCATAGAGGTGCTGAGTGTAGTGGAATACTTAGGATATTACCTCGTACATTACTTAATCCTTTGATTTAATATGTTCGATTAGGAAGTACAATTAATTAAAGTAACTTATGCACTATTTGCATAAGTTTTACTATCGAAACAATGACCATCAGAGACGTTAAGTTGCGACTTTAATAGGTATCGCAGGATTATTTTCATGGTTGGTCAATTTTTCTTTTAATAACTAATTAAATAAATTACATTTCCTCAACCCATTTGGCAAACTTACCAATAGGTGCGAACGGCTGCCAGTAATACAGTGGAGAGCTAGATTTGTGAATTTCTCGGTACACTTTAATTACGATATTAGGCGCCACCAGTTAACTGAGACTCAAAGGAAAAATTTACAATGTTATTAAAAGTACGTAGGATTTCACGGCCGGTATCTTGATAAGCGTGGGTTTTCGGGCTATTAGGCCGTTGTCCGTGTTGTTTTCCTCCATAGCTTTCGGCTACGACTGCGGTAGCCATGCTCAGTGGTACGGCTCGAAGACTCAAATGAGGATGGCTACCGCAGTCGTAGGCGAAAGCTATGGAGGAAAACAACAAGCCTGAAAACCCACGCTTATCAAAGTTATTAAATCCTGAAAAATAGATTTTGGGGGAGCTTTTCAATAAGACATATTTTATTTTTTTCCTACTATGGATGAGATCCCTTGAGAAAAAAGCAATTATACAGTACATATATAATATATAATATAATTACATAATATTGACTATTATAGGTATGTGTCACTAATCACTCAATCTGTAGAAAATCCAAATTTGCCAAGACAGCCTTACAAATAGTAAATAATATTACTTACAAATCATGAAGTAGGTATTTCTAATCTTAAAACATTCTCTAAATTAATACCAGTATTAGTATATATATTGCATCTCCACAGCACTTCAAATCATAAGCAGACTTTTCCAAACAATGGTACACAACTTCCAGCCGACGATAAGCAACAAGGGCATAACACAAAAGTGGTGGTTTTAACCCAAAACACGCAAAAACAGATATCGCAATTAAGGGACAGCAATATGTGTGTGCTAAAGCGATACCCGTGGAGGGGACCCTAAAAACGATAGTTTGTCTCTGCAAAAAATAAGTATCTAAAATTGAAAAGATTTCTCTTAACCTAACTAATTTTGCATTTTACCTATAGAACTATCTATTGCTTGGTAATAGCCAGTGGAACAAAACGAATAGTGTCCATTTTAGAGACTTCTTCAAAATCAATAATTGTCAATTCCAAGCATCGGCAATATGATAGCAACGGCAATATACATTTTTCTAGAAAGATTGGAAATTACAACTAATATCACTGAAGGCAGCATGAAGATTTTGTGACTTACCACGTGGAGGTGGGTTTCTCATAGCTTAATAAAAACTTTTGTAGGCAGCCTCCATGAAACTGGCACTGGTTAGGGTAGAAATACATTAACGTAACAAGAATATCATAAAATAATGACCCTAATTATTTTAGCCAGTCTATGATGCACCTCGAAAAGGCTCCACAAAGGATGCGGTCCTCTTGACCCATCCCGCTAGGTCTCTAGCGTAAAAAGGAAAACCCGGAGCTCTCACGGAACGAATTTCAACATCGCCACCTCAGAACCATAGTTGCCAACTTAACTTAGTTCAAATGACGAACTTAAGCGCCTGATGGAGCACCTAACGTCATAGCTCGGTTAATCGAACTTCTGCTTTAAACCATATTTCACTAAGCAGCAAATAAATATCGCTTAAAAATCTGCAGGGAACCGTTACTTGGGAACGTCGATTCGATTGAACCTGCCTAACTGTCAAAATCGTATGTGCCTTTTATAGTAAGAGACTCAATTTATTCCTAGAAAGCCTGAGGAACCTGTAGTACTTATTTTTGATAAGTCAGACGACTCAATTTTTACAGCCCCTAGACCAAGTTTTCTTTAAAGCACCGGAGTTCTATCACTACTCTGCATGCATGCAACATCTTTATTCGTGTAAATCCAACCAGAGCCATCAAGAAGTTATAATTTGGAAAGTTGTTGGTATAAACATAGTCCAAATCGCCTACTATGCACAAAACGCTCTCTGCTTTCTGATCCACGGGAATTTACCCGTTAAATCCCGACGCACTTCCAGAGCATGCATACCTCTCTAAAGAAAGTAATAAGTCTCACGGTTTCTGAAGATCCTGGAGAAATTAGAAATACTTTGTCCGGCAACGATACTTGTGTTTTACCAACAACTTTAAGTACTTAAAATGAGGAAGAACCGGAAACTTTTGAAAAAATGCCGGACAGTATATGACTTGGACCATCAACCTCAAGAGTTAATACTGTGTGAGGAAGCGTAGTCGACAGCTCGCTGTTGTCTTAACTGGACAAGAAAATATTCAAAGAAAAAACGGTTACCCGAAGAAAAGGCAGCAAAATAACGTAGTAAGGAGGAGAACAAGGCAAAGAAGTATGCAAGAAACAAAAAGCCTTGTTATAAGAAAAAGCAAATAGTCGATACTTGATCCGAAAGTTAAACAGAAGTTTTGCTGGAATCTGAAAGCGAAGGCGATAATGATGACGATTACGAAAATGAATGTGTGGGGTGTGGAGATAATTATCAAACTACAGAAAGTAAAGTAGATTTTATCAAGTGCATCGAATGTTCTAGGCGGCTACCTTTTTGATAATGTGGTTGCCTGGTCGAAAGAAAGAGGATTTGCAGTTACCTTTAAAACTTAAGCGTTTTGTTATTTTGAATTTTTTATCGTTTCCTTTTAGAATTTTGTTAAATTTTATTTTATAGCCATCTCTCTCGACGTTATTTTAAGCATGCGCTATCTCACCCAAGCCGGTCGAGTGAGATGGTTTTCTCATTATTTGAATTAACTTGTTTTGTGCCAATTTGCGTTGTGATTTTTATTTATTTGTTACCTTACCGGCAAATACAAAGCCTGAATGTGTGACTGTATAAAATAAATTAATTTTTAAGCAACTAGTTTGTTTTTTATGATAAAAAGGTGGACTATCTTTCCCGACTTTAATAGTAAGTTCTAGGTGTAATAACTAAAAGGTCTAATAATGTATTGCTTATAATACACTAACCATTTTAAGATGTTGATTATGTGTTTCTTCGAACCAGATCATGGAGATTCTGATCTGTTGAGTAGTGACCATTATATTATATCTGTTGACTTATTTGCTGAGAAAACAACATGTTTTATCATTACAACAGATTGCATTTACACAATTTGGTTAAGAGGCAATTAAATTTATCATTTGTTCGCAAAATTATAATATGCATCTGGGTCATCTTCATTTCGTCCTTGACGAAGTCGAAGTTTACGGAATAAATATAAGTTGCCTCACTCACTGTCGGAACTTTGATGCATTGAGATCACAAGCGTACCGCCGATACCTGAATATTCTGTAAACTTTGTACTTTGTACCGTCAAATACCGTAAACAACTGTGTATGCGTATGCACCGACGCGACGCGACGGTGGCTGGCTCTTCAAACGGGACGAGGGGGAGGGGTCTAGCCGATTGTGCGTGCTTCGAGAGTACGGGAACTTATATTTTATTTAGTAAACTTTGACGAAGTTAAACTCTATAAGGGTGAATTTTATGTTTTTCTTTTAATAGTTCAGGAACTCTCTATTAAGTAACACCCGTTTTCCAGACTTTTTCTTTTTCTGTCTTACGGAAAAGGGATTTACCCATCTTCTTGGAAAGTCGCTCGAGTGCAACCTGTTCCCAGAAAAGGCAAGAAAACCACGCCCTCAAACTATCGCCCAATTGTCTTGCTTCCAATAATCTCCAAAGTCATAGAACTTGTAGTTAATCAGCAATGAGACTCTGCTTTGAACCGTCGATCGAAGCAGACTGGATATTGCGGGGTCTCCAGTGAAAACGAGCCCGCCCGCATTTCTACCCGACACTCGAAAAGTGTAATAGCGCTCTGTGCTTATTTTCTATGCTCTAGCTTGGGTTTGTTATCAAACCCCAATAATAGAGTAAGAATCTTATATGTTTTTTAGTTTCCGGGGACGAATCCCCGGGCCAACACTGCAATGTCCGAGACGGGAGATGATCTCTCTGAGATTTCTCGTGATTGAGACTTAAGCGACCGAGCGAAGACGTTAAAGGAGATAAACAAGTTAGTTGTCAATTTTCAAGAGAACCCCAGATGCGGTGAATGCCGCCACTGGCTCTCTATTTTCTTAAATGAACAAGCAGCGCAAGCCGAATTAGAAGAGGCATACGTAAGAGGCTCTACACACATCCCGCAATCGCATCCAAAAGGCATAAAGAACCGCAAACGCATTGAGGCTAGATCAAAGATCGATTGTGGCCAGAAAACAAAGAGGGCCCCGACGGCACTCAATGTAAGTAATCTTATAGCAGCTGGCAAAAATAGTATTTCATCATTGCATAAGAAAAAGAAGTCAGGAGACAACATCGTGACTTCACAAAAAAGCACCGAAAAACTACGCCAATCGACCTTCAAGTGCCCTCTGTTACTACGCAGGTAGCAACAGCAACACCAGCAGAAATTGCGTCAGCCAAGACGCCGAAAGTAAGCGATCTGGCCCCGTCTCTTCTAACCGACCAAGCCCCGCCTTCAGCAATGAACCAGACTCCACCTCCACCTTCTGAACTCCTGGCATCAGTAAACGTTTTAACAGGCACAAGGGAACCCCTTTTAAAATCCATCTAAAGACCCTAAAATTTAAAAGAAATATTAAACAAGTGCAACTAGACATGGGAGGTATAGAAACGAGCAATCGATATGAGCCCCTCACTGACACCGATGATGACGGTGCCATGGACGCCTCAACAGAACAGGACGACGCGAGCCAAAGAGCCACTAGACCTCGTCGCGTCATCCATCGTCCTAAAACGCCACTAAAGACCAAGCCAGCACCGCCGCGCCGCCGCCAATTGTCATTAAATGAGGCGTTAAAAGCCACCAAGAGTTCGTGGCCAGCTTGGCGGCAGCCAATGTTCGAGACTATAAAATTAAGTACACTATAAACTCTGTTATAGTCTGGTGTGCCGAAGCCAAAGATTGGACCAACCTCAAACGGATATTCGACACGGAAGAGATGGAGTGTCACTCTTACGCTGACAAGCTTGCAAAAACGCACGCGTTCGTCTTACGAGGACTAGACGGCGGGATACTCCCTCAAGAAATCAAGAACGCGTTTATAGACGAATATAACATGAAAATAAAAGAAATCGTCCAAATGAAAAAGAACCGCACCCCGCTTTACCTTGTGGTGGCCGAGGGCGCTGTAACTCTTAAGCACCTCAACCACAACTGCAGATATCTTATGAATATAAGAATAAATTGGGACTACCGCAGAAATGAATAGCAAAGTATGCAGTGCAAGAGGTACCAAGGGCATGGGCATGCCTGGACGTACTGTCAACGAGGGTGGCGGTGATCAAGATGCGCTGGCTCGCATCAAATAATCGAATGCACCAGCCAGACAGTCAAGTGTGCAAATTGCAACTTGCAACGAGACACACCGATCTATTGATCCGGAATACCCCGTGTATGTATTTAAAGCCAATCAACTCAAGCAGGCAAAGCAACCTAGGACCGGAGGAACGTATAAGCCAGCGCCGCTGCCTGCCAAACCGGCATGGCAGAAGCAACAACCTGCAGTAGATTTTGGAGCATTCAACAAGGACTTCCCGCCACTGTTACCCACTACAAAGAATAGTGCTCCCGAGTTAGTGCGTGGCAATGAGCGAGTGCTTAATCGTAACGTAGGTACCGGCAACTTCAGACAAAACACACACACAGACAACGAAACAATTAACACTTTTACCAAAATTCAATCAATCATAATAGAAAAAATTCCATAGTAAATATGCAAGAACTTCTGAGGGCACTAGAAGACTTTGCAGGTTGTCTCGAAGCCTGCGAAGGAAATAAGCCTGCAATTCTTCAAGCAACACTGCAATTTTTAACCAATAGCATTGATAACTATAACTTTTAATCGTAAATATACTCCTGCAACTGCAAATGCATAATTTAAATCATTTGAATGAATAACTACATCAACTTCCGTTCGGACGGACGCGGACGGGGTGGAGCCAGCTAACTGGAATGGCTACGCTCACTTCCATCTTTGTATATATGTAAATTGTATATATTAAATGTTGTGCTGTTAAAACGCAGTAGGGTTTTTCATTGTGCCTTTTCCCTACAGAGACACTCACCTACAAAACACAATCATAAACTCAAGACACAAAAGCACTAACATCCTTTGGGTAACATGTAATGCAAATCTATTGAAGGTGGAAGCCATGTAATATGAATAAATAATCTGACATTGCCGATACTATATTTATAACGCATCGCCAGGTGTGGCCAGCCTCGTTCAAAACTCGCCGGGCTAGATGTAAGGTAGTTTAAAAGTACAGTAAGAAAAATTAGAAATGTAACATTATAGGAAATATATGCTTATGCTATTAATAAGGCTTTCGCAAAGAGAGATCGATAGGAGATATATTGGCCTATGTCACTCATTATGGAGTAGGGCAATTGAGAACTACGGAGAGTCTCGAGCGATTGCGTTGATTATTTCCAAGGCGTTCTACACAGTTTGGCATGACGGACTGCTCAATAAACTGCCGTCCTTCGGACTGCCAGCCTCTCTCTGCAACTGGCTTGTCAGTTTCTTTAAGAACCGGTCTCTGCATGTTACGTCACATCTCAGACACATTCACCATTAACGCGGGAGTGCTTCAGGGCGCAATACTTTCACCAACTCTGTTCGTCATCTATATTAATGACCTGCTGACCGAAACGAATAATCCTGTTTACAGTTTTGCAGATGACAGTACCCTTGTCTCTCATTTTAGTTCAGAAATAACCTTTACCAACGATTGAGACTTATCACCGCAGATAGGAGAAGATTACAGCAATTAATGAAGACCTGGAACATGGGGCAACATAAATTTTGTCCAGGTTAATTTAGCAAAGACCCAAGCAGCCACGTTTACCAAGAGTGCCAATACAACAGCGGGCCCTGACATCATTATGGCAGGATGGACCATTCCTTCATCCTCGTCAATCGGACTGCTGGATGTCTCGGTCAACAGCAGTATGTCCTGGCATGAGCACGTTGCTAACATCGCAAAATCAGCCTCCAAGAAGCATGGCGCGCTATTTCGCAACAAAAAACTGTATACACCGCAGCAGTTGCTCTTGCTCTACAAAGCGCAAATAGACCTTGCTTAGAATATTGCTCATACATCTGGGGTGCCGCACCAAAGCACACCCTAAAGCTACTGGATTCCATTCAGAAGAGAGCTGTGCGTCTCGTTGGAGCAGATTACAGCAATTAATCAAGACCTGGAGAAAGTTCAAATTTGGGGCAACAGAAATTTAGTCCACTATAATGCAGCAAAGACCCAAGCAGCCATGTTTACCAAGAGGGTCAATACAGCGGGCCCTGACATCATTATGACAGGATCGACCATTCCTTCACCCTCGTCAATCGCACTGCTGGGTGTCTCCGTCAACAGCAATATGTCCTGGCATGAGCATGTTGCTAACATTGCAAAATCAGCCTCCCAGAAGCGTGGTGCGCTATTTCGCAACGGCCATGCGTGTCAGACAGACACGACAGATGGCAACATCGCTTTACAAGAACTCCTTTGTCTGGCGCACTGCATCACTGTGGAACTCACTCCCGGGACATTTGTTTCCCCTTAATTAGAACCTCCAACTATTCAAGAACCGTGTCAATCAATATATTCGCACACACACACCGCTCGTCGAGCGCCATAGGATCTCTCTTTAGTGTGTGTGCCACTGCCATAAAAAAAATTGCGTTGCTGCATAATCATTGAATCTAGAACTTGCAATCCTTCAGGCCGATCAGGACTGCCACGAGAAGAGAATCTATTTATTATTATACTTATTATTCCTACTTTATCTTTATTGTGAAAACCTTGTTTAAAATACAGAATTTTAACTATAAAATTTGCCAAAAACTTATTTTTTAACGATATTCTTACATATTACAGAGTACAGCAGTTCTGAAAGGAAAAAAATAAAATACGCCAGAGTAAATCCAATTCTGTCTCCATCAGTTATATATAACACTGAAAATGGAAAATCGTTATCGCTAATATACTTTTTATTTTAATTCCTCTTCATTTAAATTTTAATTAATATTGTCAGTTAGTGGGAAAATATTTCTATTTTTGAATTGCTACACCCTCCATAACCAACGGTAAGATAGGTAGATCGGGATAAACACTCCATAAAGTCAGGGATATTGAACGTTCCGCTAAAAGCCCGCAGCTTCACCTACCCATCCTTATCTCTTGAGGATTTTAATCATTTTAAGTCCATGTATGACTTAGCTTTCAGAAAGCCAAACTCATCGCAAATTTATCACTGCTAATAGAAGAGATAGCGATGATTGAAAGAGGGTGACATTTAAATGGAAACGGCAGTTAATCTGCTTTTAATTAAATCAAAATGCCACCGACAGACTTACAAAGTTTTCTGGTAAACAAAAATTTAAAATCTTTTAAGTCCTCGTGTTTTCAGCTTCGGACTCTTTCTCAGACGAAGAACAGCTTTCTAACGAAAATTTATGTCAAGGAGGTGAAAAGAGAAATGGAGTTCCAAATAAATTAGACTTAAGTTTTATTAAAAGTTAACTTGGTATATAATTTTGTGTTTTACTTTATGACTCATTTTAGAGCTATGTTATTGCTCTCTAGAATTTATGCTAAATAGCAACGACAAAAAGACATTTCAAGACCTAGGTAATTAGTTGACATTGTAATTTTTAAATATAATAGATTTATGTAGAAATGTAGCAACGTAAAAATAATATTGCCGCGCTTTACTAAAACGAGGATTTAAAAGATATTTCATTAACTGAGGAGAGTTGGCGTATCAGGTGAGATAACGCAGGAGTAGTTTTAAACGTATCCTGAAACATGGAATTAATCTAACAGCACGGTAGCGTCTCCTTAGGCTCCCCATTATATTTCCAAATACTTGCTCGTTCAGTTGAGTTTTTTAAGTTGGTGATTTTTTTAAACATTTCCTTAAGATACCCCCAGAAACAAAAATATGAAGGTGTTGCGAAGAAAACTATCGAATGGAAAAAGAGATATTTTAAAACTAAAGGACAACCAAGGTGTAACAACAACAAATAGAGAAAAACTGCTGCGAATAACAGAAAACTTCTATACTGAACTATACATAAGTCATCATCAACAAACACGTGACAGTCAACAACATCTGTGTTACAAGTTAATTAACCAAGGATCAGAGGATATTCAGGAAATAACTCTAGAAGAGAGCAGAAACTCGTTAAGAAAAATTAAAAATGACAAATCTCCGGGCGAAGACGGCATAGTGATAGAGGGTGTAAAACTCGGAGGCTACTAAAATGGATCAAAGATTTATTTAATCTATGCTTTGAAAAGGGTCTACCAACCTGTGTTTCTACGGGTAAAAGCAAAAAGCCTGAATTTGGAGATGGAATGCCGCCAGGTTCTTTAGCCTACATATCAGAAAAATCAGCATAAGTGAACAGTGAATTTTTTTTTTAAATGACTCAAAGACCAATTCCAACCTCGCAACCCCTAGAAAAAGTACTATTGTTGCTTGACGGGCATTCATCTCACTGCAGTAATGTGGAAATGATGGAGTATGCAGCTGGAAATGATATAAGTTTATTTTGTCTGCCAAGCTACATAACTCAGTTTCTGCACCCACTGGACAGAGAATTTTTTAAGTCTTTCAAAGCATTTTATTATGAAGCTTGCAATTTGTTTTTTCGAGTAAATCCTCAAAGGCGTATTACCAGGCTCCAGTTGGACGACTACTCGCCTCTGCGTGGGAAAAGTCTGCTACCATAAAAATGCAGTTTCATCGTTTAGAGCAACAGATATCGTTCCTTTTGACCCGTCAATTATTCCTGACTGTGCCTTCCTGACAGAGGAAGCTCCACAAGACGTTCCACAAGAGGTTCCACAAAATAATAATCAATGCGGTAATAACACGGGCATTCTCAGAAAAGGGGATAATTCTCCAGAGTTACCACCAGGTTGTTCTCATGTGTGAAGTAGATACTACCATTACTCCCGGAAAAATGTTTGATCAAATATCTCCAGTATCGGTAGTACGTGCTGTAGAGACAGCAAGAAAACGTAGCAAACAACTGGCTAGTGTTTTAACGTCTTCCGAAAACACCAAAGGCAAGAAAGATATAGCAGAAACAAAAGCAAAAAAGCAAGTTTGTCAATTTTGAAGGCAAAAAATAAGGATTTTAGGAAAAAGTGCGTGTCTGATTCGGTCAGACGAGAATGAAATCGAAATTACCTATAACGATTTGACAAGTGGTGAGGATGAATACAATATGTATGTAGGATGTAATGAAGATTACAGCAAAACAAAAAAGAAGCAAGACTGGATCCAGTGCATAAAATGAAAACGCTGGATGCACGAATATTGCACCAAATACCTGAATTTCTGCGACACGTGCGGTCAAAAATCAGGACAAAAAAGATAATATTTCTGTTACCTACAACCTTTATAATACTTCGTTAGTTCCTAATTTGTTGTAGGATTATGTCTATTAGTTTTGTGTTTTTGAGTTTGAATTACTTATAATTTTTTTGTTCGTTTTTCAGTACAACAAATGTTGTTTTGCAATAAATGGGTTGATAAAATGAGCGTTTTTTTAAACATTAAAACACATTGTGACATTCCGTTTTGGTCGTTAACTAGAAGTGAATTTCTAGTACGCCCCTGGTACTATTTCCGGCTTACGCTTCAATTCGACATTTGAATCCGAGATTTAATTCGATCTCATATCTAATCTCTGTCCTTCTATGTTTTGTTGGTTACGCTGTGTGCGAATCTTGCGCGTCGTTTTCACTTTTCAGGCGCGAGACGACTCCTTCGTTCTCGGCATGGTACGACACCTTTTTCCAGTGAAGCTTTCCGGTTGTTTTGTCGATTCTCTTAAAATCTGTTTTAAGCCCAGGCATCTGAGGTGAATTTTGTAGACGAACAACGTAGTAATTTCTGTATCTGCCATTTCGATTTATATTCGTTAGTTTTAGTGCTGTAGATATGGGAATAACTCGCCTGGCGAGAATTTCGGAATTTGCTTTATCTGGTTATTGGAAGCCATTGTGTGATTAGCGTCTCGTGTTATGGCCTTTGGCCCTCATTTTAAGAGGTATGTTTTCTTTGTTAATTGCAGATGTTTTGCGCTTCTCATGTCTCTATTAATTGCATTTTTGTATTATTTCGCTTTTCATTCATATCGGACTCGATTTAATTAGCTTAATTAATCGGCGTGACGTCAATTTGATTAGAGATTAATTAAGACTTATAGGCTTTGTATTCGGATGGCTTAATCATGTGTATCTACTCGCGTTATCTTTCATTTCGGTCTCGATTTATTTATTGATCGGCATGATGCCAAATTAATTAGAGGTTAATTAAAACTTTTGGGCTTTTATTTATGAATGGAATAGTCATTATTATTTATTCACGGGGTCTTGCGATTAGCCAAATTTATCGTTTTATTTTATTTTCGACGAAATGTAATAAAGATTTTCGATAATTTAGTAGTTTAATTTATTTGACCTTTCCGTAGCGGTTTAGCAGCAAGTGCAAAATTTAACTGTTGTTTATTATGCTGCTTTATCAAAGGCATCTATTGTTTTACAGCCATAGGTTGTTACTAATGCAAAAAAAACGCTAATTTCATGGAATTTATTTTATTGCCGAAGTTAGAATTGATGCAATGGGGAATTATTGTTTTTATCTTTAATTTTAATAATTAATCTTGCAATTAACTTCTAGTGATTCGTGTGGGTAGTGGATTTCATCTATAAATTAGACACTAAACCGGGAAATTCGGTTGTTAATGGTTAGGTTCTGCAGTATTGTTTATTATTAGTTTCCGTTGCGAAGGGAAGCCATCAGGTCGCGTTATTGAGTGCAGATTACATTTCTTCGCATATTTTCGTTCATTGTTGTTTACCTTATTGAAATTTATTCTCGATTTATTAAAATAAAGGTAGAGGCACGCTATCTTTTTGATATTAATATTGGAAGGTCGTTTGGACCATTTATTTGCCAAATTCGTTTAGTACGATGTTTTTTATTTAAGTATATTTTAGTGCTTTGGCTTCATTATGTGGACCATACTTGAACTTTTCTCTAGAATTATTAAAATCCAGGAAGGTCATTCAGACCATTTATTTGTCAAATTTGTTTAGTATGATTTTTCATTAAAGTTTATTTTAGTGCTTTTTGTTCATTATTTATATCATACTTGAACTATTTTATCAATATGTTATGAATATTATCTGTACCAGACTAGGAACAATCTATTTAATTACATTCATTTATCTTTTTTTTTGTACTATTGCTGTCATTTACTGCATTCAACGATTATATACGTTTATTTTGCTGTGCCAAACTCGGTCCAAATTCTTCGACTGCTATATATTGTTACGGTGGTGCTCTTTTTCTCATGTATTCTTTGTTTCTTTAACTTTTGGTTCATTTTTGAAATTTGATTTAAAATAAAAATGGGAAAACCCTGTCTCTTTAACCCGAAATTTGAAACTCTGCTAAAAATTTTTTTGAAAGGAGAGTATATAATAGCAATCGATTCACATATTATTGTGACTCGTCACTTCACCTGGCTGGGATACTGAAGTTCTCCCATCCTGTTAGAATAGTTGGAACTTTGTAGTCCACTTAACCGGCGAAACCGGACGGTCCAGTTGACCGGCTGGACTTGCCGGACGTTTGAGGTTCGTCCACCTGTTTTGGCTTTTGTTGTTCACTCTGGTATGAACTAAGGGTCCGGAACGAGCCGTCCGTGTTCGCCTGATGTTGGAACTTCAGTGAAAGATAAGTGATTAGTCTTAGATTTAAATTACTCTGTTTGGAATGACACTTTTTAAGTTAGCACCTTTACCCTTGTAGTACTTGCGTCCACCTTATATCTGCGGTTTACGTGATCACGATCCCGCGCGGTAGACCAAACTCAAATTAAGTTTCTTTTTCCTCTTCCTCTGGAGTACTTGTCTGGTGCCGATTCATTAATTTAATCATTTACCTAAAACTACTTAGTTTTGGACAACTACCGCTGTTTTTTATAATTTAATTGTTATAATTTCTTTGATATAAGATGGTTGTTTTTTCTTAGTATTTAAACCGCCTACAATTGTCGGAGTTGTACCTTCGTAAATTTATAAATATTTTAATATCATTAATTTCAATGTAAATTTTTCATTACCACTATTCTTTGTGACTGTTTGTTCTTTTCCAATAAAGGGTTAGTATCGTCTTTGCGGAGTGTTTTATTTGGCTCAACAATTTACTTATCGCAACTTTGCAGGTTTGCTAGTGATTCAGTGGTGACATTCTTTTTAGGCTCTGCGTCATCTCTCTGATATACATAGGGTGAGATGACGCAACGTTAAAAAAAAAGCTGGATTTTACCAAGATTTACATCTAAATCTAAAATTTTTAATTCCTGAAAACATAATACTTTGCATCTTGATTAGTTTTTTCATTTTTATTAAAGTGTAGAACCAGTTTGAAAAAAGTGCGTCATCTCTCCTCGATTTACCCTATATATTACCATATGTTGCAGGTTTCACGACGGAACTAATTATTTTATCTTTAAAAAAATTATGGTGGTTTGCTCCTAATTCGAATGCCAATTTATCGGGGTAGAATAGCTGGAGAATACATCTTTGTTGGCAAGTTCAAATAAAAGGTGTAATCGAAAGCACATCGTCGGTTAGCTAAACAGTATTAAAGCGTTTTAAAGTTGAGTCAAATTTGAATTGCATCTTTAAGCTTCCTTTTTCGGATTTTCTTCGAGCCATGTTACGATAATGATTTTTATTCTAAGCTAACTAATGTTTATTCCCAACAGTATTAATAACTTTTTATTTTGCATCTAGTTTCAACTTACTATTCGAACGGAATCTGTGAAAATCGAATCGAAAATTCAAGGTTACAGAGGTACAGATAGTAGAAAACCTTAATAGCTCGACATAATTACAGTGCCCGTCGTACAATCGAATTTCAATCAATATTTTTATTTTATGATTTAATAATAGATGTTAGTGAACATCAGGTTCGTTTGAAATTCATCTTTTAGGTAAATAATTATTTATTTAAAAAATAAAACATGAAGATTTTGATCATTTTTATACAAACACAGCAGTAGAGAAACTTATTTTAATATCCCAATTAATTTAAATATGCAAGTTTGCATGATTTGAATCAGTGAGGCAGTTCTTCGAGATAGAAAATGGAACTAGTGATTTATGCGTGAATACAATTTTTGCGAAACTCCTCTTTGATATGGGAATAAGAAGGTTAGAAGAATAATCATTCGCCTGGTTTTTGGTCACGGCAAACTGAGGTACCTTGAAAAGGAG
Source organism: Pissodes strobi (assembly GCA_016904865.1). NCBI lineage: Eukaryota > Metazoa > Arthropoda > Insecta > Coleoptera > Curculionidae > Pissodes > Pissodes strobi. The sequence continues at coordinate 28,628 of JAEQML010053812.1, forward strand.
CCGTTGTTTATTTTCTATTAATTTCAGTGATATCTATGTTTATATGTATGTAGGGAGAATAATTTAACCAAGCTTACAGTTTGCGCATTGCGTTACAGGAAGTTTTCTGTTTAAATCAGGTCGTAATTCTTTGCACGTAGAATTACAGTCATTCTAACCTTATTTTATGGTAATCGTATCTTAGCTCTTGAATCATTTTTGATAAATTAATGCTTGGGGAATTAACTAGACAAGCATTGTCCATTGTATCGTTTACCTAGTATCGCTTACAATATACTCATGTTGTCTTTAGCCATAGTGTTTAGTTTGCCTATCAGGCATACAGCTTTGTCTATAATATCGTGTACCTAGTCACTTTTGCATTAAATTATGTTTTTTTAAGGCTTGACGCTTCAAAAGTTGAAGAAAGAGCCTTATCCTAAAAAAGAGCAGCGGTAATTGAATTTCTGTTTTAGTTAGCAATCCAACTAACTGTTTTTGCCTATAAACTGTACCTTGATTCTAGCTAGGAAAGCAATTTTGAGAAGTTAATAATTAATTTAAGTGCTCGATAAGTGTAGGAGACCTTATATAACTTTCTGCAGTATAGCTGTCTATTAAATGATTATTCTTAAACCTACGCGTATTTGGTTTCAATATTTAAAGTGGGCTGCCTTCTCAGGGCAACTTTGGGCCTTAGCAGAAACAAGACCTTAGGTTTAGTGTTTGTCTTTGCATTTTGTGCTGAATTTGTTTATCTGTGCCTCATATTGATCTTAAACATATTTGAAACAACTTCCATTCGTTCTAGATAATTACCCTTCAGATTGATCGTCCATTACTGACTGAGTCTTTTTTTTTTATACGTTATATACTTTATAAATATATGATGGTTCAAAAAATTAACAAAATTTCTGCTCAAATTGACGGAGGGATATATTAATTGATTTCAAACAGATTTTATTTTCTGCATGTTGTATTAATAGCCAAGGTAATAGACTAGGGCATTATTTCTATCTTTTTGGTTTTTAAATTACATTCTCAAAAATTTGAACTAAGTTAACTTAGGTTCCCCGCCAATTGCTTTTCATGTCTTGATGCACTCAGCATTTTGTAGTGTATCAGGAAAACACTCGGTATTTCATAAATTAGATCGTAAAGGCAACCCGACTAGTTCGAGGTCTAGACGAAGGTTATTTACGTTACCGATTACACGTAATATTATTGTTTAACTTCAATGAACGAGATGCTCGACACGGGTGACAAGGCTAAGTCAACCTTGTTGAATTGACATTGATAATACGAACCTACACCAACCCGGGATAGATAGAGAGAGAATAGAAGACTGAGTGACGCATTGATATGCGCACGTAGATTATAAGAATGTACATTATGTCGCGTTACTTATATATATTCTTTGCTAACATTAATACAGAACTCAGTTACCTGGAGTTTTATTCAATAAATTATAAAAGGAGTTCTACAACTTGGCTACATAACCCAAACTAACACAGAACAGATACTACGGCCTCAGACATCTTCAACGTCAACGCTCAGAAAGCACAGAGTAACTCCAAGGTATTTAACCTTTGTACAAAGATCACCAAGAATATTACACCATACTTTTATTTCCCATCGAAACTTTGTCGTCAGAGGGAGCACACAAGCGCAGCTTCAATACTTGGGAATAAACATTATTAGCATACCTATATACCTACCCTGTATATTTTATTAGGTTTGTTTTTGGAAAATTTCAATAACCAAAAGCGGGTTAATAACAAATTGGCACCATTCATTAATATATAAATAATTTATAACAATTGAAAATAAAGAAAATCCATGTATCGTTGTAGACCCCACCGCATTAAACAAAAATTCCAACACACACAATATACAAAGTAGAGCTTTGGAAATTTTTTAATTTAATTTTGGGGTAAATCTCTAATATGATTGCAGTTGACAAAATGTTCCACCTAGACAAATCATGTTGAATTTATTTTTAAGGGCTTATCTCTTAAATAGTCTTCAACCAAGAACTAAGATATTTTCCATGGTACCTTAAAGAGTCTCATAAGCTTCTGTTAATAAATGCCACATAATATTCCAGTGCATCCACCATTTTCTGTGTAAAAACACCTATAACGTCTATCGTCAAAATCAATGCTACAATGGCAGAAGTTAAGTTTCATCACTTTGCTATTCGCAAAACCCTCAAAGACCTGGATATGCAAAAGGCATCAGGACCGGACGGAATATCATCGTGTTAAAGATCTGCGCCAACGAACTAACAACCATTTCTTCCAGACTGTTCGCTCTGTCGTAGCGAAAAGGGATTGACCCATCTTCTTGTAAAGTCGCTCGAGTGCAACCTGTGCCAAAAAAGAAAAAACAACCTACAGCTATTCAAGAACCGTGTCAATCAACACACACACGCACCGCTCGTCGAATGCCATAAGATCTCCCTTTCGTGTGTGTGCCACTGACATAAAGAAATCGTCACTCTTGAATTTTATCAGCTCGATGAATTTGTATCCATTAATATCACGTAATTTATTTACCTGAACAATTACTTTTATTTTTCAATTTTTAGAACATTCCAAATTTATATAGAATTTGGATTTTACTCTGTTCTTCGTTTCACTAATTGCTTTGACAAAATTATATTTTTATTTTAGGTATTAAAGCTTTTTTCATTTAATTTTGTTTAGTTGATGACTTCTTTTAAAATGCCACGAATCTTACAAAAGTGTATTTGTCTGTTTATCTTCAGTTGTTTACTTTCGTAAACAGTAGGCAAAAAAGTTCTATTTGCAGCTGCAGGAGACCCGTATAATAATAAAATGTGCACAACCAATCCATTAGTTTTCCTCTTATGTTCGTTTGTCTTGGAAATAAATTACGTCAGTGCACTGTCACTTAAGCTGAGCTTAGATGAGATTAAAAGGTTTTTTAATTGGCATCTGAAGCAAAGAGCAATTTATTAAATCGCAATTTCAAAATTGTCAGCGTTTTATTTTGTCTGCGAACGATTAGAAAAAATTAGGTAATTTAGTTCTTCTTGAGACACTTATTAAAGACAATCGGAGCAAGTGAAAAATAAATAAATTTGGTAAAAAGGATTATGACTATGAGTTTAATGTAATAGTGAATGTAACTAAATTTGGATCATCAATTCTGACTTGAATTCAGGTATTGCGTGCCGAGCATTGCAGATTTTAAATTATTGCGGACTCGTTTTGCTATGCAGCACTGCAGTACAAGAATTGTATTGGCAGATGATATTAATGTGAAGTTTAAACCTGATCAAAGAGATGCCATATGCACATGATATCTTGAAGGCCTATAGATTGCAACAAACCTTTTCTTTGCCAACTTGAAATGAAGACTGCCTCCACAATGTACTTCTTAGCTTTGACGATAATGACATATTCGAAAACCCCATCAATTTGAATGTGCTTGGCCATTTAACAATTTACTGGGTTAAGGAATTCTATAACCTTACAGAGCCGCAGTCGTGAAATTTTATAAATGATTTAGATACTAGGGTAGACATAAATGTTGATATTATTATGGAATCTGCTCAAAGATACCAATAGTTTTAAACCTAGCTGGCCTGATGGAGTCAACAGCCTCCAAGAACATCCTTACTATGCAAAATATTTAAACAACTTAAAAGACCTGGAATCAGGCAAGAATATACCCGACTGAATCTTCAAAAAATCCAGCCAAGACCATATGGAGTAGGATCACCCCTCCATCGGCGTTGGGAACATTTGATCTACTACATTGCGCGCGCGCACTTTTCTCTCTATATCATGACGGCAAAAACGAATCAGATCGAGACTAGAGTCTAGGCACAGCACCCGTCGGAGGCCTCCACCCTGTCCGTTGAAATATATTTCACATTTCGCATGGCCCTCCGCTCGCTACGGGGGCTCAAGAAAAGGAAACTAACCAAGTGCTAACCAGAACTAACCCAAGACATACCCAAAATTAAGAAAAAAAACTGTTAAGAAATATAACTTTAAAAAAATGAACAAAAAACCGACGGGGTTTGAACCCGGGTCGCCGAAGTGAAGGCTAACCGTGGAGACCCCTAGACCATCTGCGGACTTACAAACAACTGGTTGCATCGCGAATACATGGCGCGAATGTGACCAAGGTCAACGGACAGGGTGGAGGCCTCCGCTGGGTGCTCTCACTAGAGTCTAGTCAGATCGAGTGTGTCCGGATATCGTATGTTCATACATTTCTGACTCAACCGTCTTGCATTTGGTTACGCGCAGTGCAGTCGTCTCTTTACAGTGACGCAATACGCAATAACTCTATAAGAAACTTGGTTTATTTTCAACCGAACATTTTGTTTAATGAGGGTAAAATATAACATATAGTGTTCTGATTCCAACATTAGTTCTGCACGAATTTTGGGGAACCATCCTAGATCTGGGTTAAGGTTTACATATCGTTTGCAGCTTTTAATGAGGTTTAAATTGAATTATCGTGGTCAAGTTAAGCTTTAGTAGTTTCTTAATAATATTAGAGGAGCAAATGATTAACCATTTCAACAATTTATGTTATTACGCTCTTTTGTCCTTCTAATGGGCGCAAACCTTCACTCAAGCTTAGCAGGGACTAAGAGTGAATAATCTCAAATCGAAAGAAAAACATTTTAATTTTGAGAGTTTAAAATTAGACATTGAATGAAATAAAGAAATAAGGTATGTCAATGCGTAGGATAAAACGAGCTGTCACCGAGCGTATAAATTGGGCCTTGGCTCAAATGCCGGAGAGTAGGGTGCGGGTTGATTTATTTAAGGCGCCACGGGCTTTTAGACAGCACAAGCGAGAATTACCCCAAAGTTGAAATATGGAACTCGTTTTAGTTTAGGCTTCGCGACAAAATAAATGTATACCGTTATTTACTTCTATCAGCAAAATCGATCGATAAAACAATAAACAAAAGTAAGTCAGAAAATTAGATTAAATATATATTTCGGTAATTTCTCAGTAATAATAATGGAAAAATAATTACCCAGAAATTAATCAAAAATCAAATTCGGTATAAAGCAAGTACCCCAAATTTACCAAAAACTAAAGTCGTTGAGAAAAAATATTCAAAAATTAATCAAAAATAACTAAAGTAAACGATGAACAAATAAATACTCGAATATTAATCAAAGGTAAGTCAAGAACGATTCAATTATTGAACGCAAAATAATAAAAGAAGCAGATACTTACTGTAATAAGACTTTCCTTCAGTCACGATAAAAAAAATCTATTAAATAAAACAGGTAAAAGAGCAAACAAATGAATGGTTTTATTACCTAATAATAAAATATCACAGCTGATCAGAAGGGGGGAAGTAAAATTAAGTTGAAGAAAATTTGAGTAGTCAATTCTTATGGTTACTGTACTCTTAACTTCACTTGGTGAAATATTTAATTGTAATTGATGACGATCGCTTAAAGCATTAATAAAAAGAACAGAACATCAGTAAAATATGTTGTAAGCCAGCGATACTGTGAATAACTTCTCGTTATAGGTAAATTTAATTAGCTCGAGTAATCATCTTATTAAAGACTAATTATTAACGGTTATCGAATCATGATCCGTCATATATGCCGTATAACTAACTAACTAATGTTACTCAGTTCAGTTAAGATTCGATGGTAACTGCCGCAAAACAATATATAAATAAACTAGTTAGATCTGGCGTTATTATAGCCACCAATTAATTACAGACCTTAACATATGGCAATTTACTCCACGATAAAGTTACCAGTAGGACAAAGATAATACACAATCTGTCCGAGTAAAGAAAATCAAAGGCCGCAATAAAAATAAACAATTAAAAATAACGCAAAGTCCACTAGGAAACTAGTAGTGATCTGACCTACAGTTATCCAACGTAAGCCGGAAATCGTGAAAATTGAAAACAATAATAAATTAGTTCGACCTACATCGTTATTGCGTCAGTCAATTAACAGTTCAAAAAAAATAAATTCGATCCAAAATCTGATTTACTCTAGATCAGCGGATCTATCTGAATTTTAGAATTTGATTAAATTTAGGTTCGTCAAAATTGCCCAAAAATTCAAAGTTGAGAATTTAATCAAATAAAATCAAGTATTTTCTGCTTGACAAGAATGCCCGAAAATTCAAAGTTCATTTAAAAGAAAATTTGAATGACTAAATGTTGCCTTAATTAAGAAGAAAGGGGTTAAAAGTTATTCTTTGTTCGAAAACAAAGCCAAAAAAATATTTAATAGAGATCGTAGTTAATTACACAAATTTGCTGTAACTTAGATGAATAAACAAAATAAAATGGAAATTGCTCGCTTAGCATATGAGTAACTCCTCAGGCAGCTTCCAGAAAGAACTGCTCACGGTAGGAAGTAGACTTCCTTGACAGGCGAAGGACTGCAAGGCTCTATACAGGTGGTACGCTAGATAGGCGTAGCGAAGAAACACTCTGTCGCTAACGATGCTCGTAGATAACAAAGAACAACTCGACGTTAGCAATAGACCTCACAGTGGAAGTAAACCCAACGGTAGTCTTTGATCCAACGGTAGTAGTAACTCCAACGGTCGTCCCCTGTGAAAGAACACATATTCAAGGTACTACACGTAACTCTTAATGGACGAGCATTATAACTCGGTGATCAAAATCAACCATCAAGGAAAAAGAGAAGTCAGAATTAAAGAAAAAAACAATAATTTACCTGTGTAGGAGTAGCCAGTTGCTAAACGCTAAACGGCAAAAATGCACAAAAAACTCAACGCACCTTGCAAAGCCGCACTCAAATCCCACAAAGGGCAGTTTCAGACACCAACACTTATGAAAAGATAAGATATAACTAAAGGCTGAAACTGTTAAAAGGACCCGGTCAGAAAAATCCCATTAACAGGTAAAAATCAAAATTGACCCCGACCGGCGTCTAAAATGACTGCTTGACTTGGTTCGTCGTAAAAGAGTGACCCAAGCGACTGAAAACCGAAGAGCAACACCGCACGAAGATTCCCACCGGAAGAAACTGGCCCAACCAATGAACTTCCAGTATGGTTGATCACATGTTCCTCTCAATAATTCATCCAAAGGAGTTAAGCGATAAAAACCTGGGATTTCGATACACAGGCATCCCCAAAAGAATAGCCAAAAGGGCATCGTCATTAAGCCACTCCAACCAAAAGAATTTCCCAGTTTTCCAGGGATAATTAATTATTTGCGCGCGCGATGAAACTTGGTAGCCAATCCGAAACCAGTACGTACTACGAAAATATTATAATTTATAATTTGTTGAAAATCGCATCATTTCGCAGTGCGGATTTATTAAAATTTCTCGATCGGAAGAGCGACGAAGCCAAGTCGGCCGGCATAACTACGAGGGTCTCCCCGTTATTACCTACGAATGCGTTCGGGACCATGTGAAGGGTGACAAATTCCAAGGCGATTTACGCATCGATATGCGCCGGACAAAACGGCCTGTGACAATGTCTGTGAACGTTCTCCTAGTGGTTTGCCTTTTTCTTTTCCCACTCATCGATCCCTCCACTTGGCAATGCTCCCTTATTCCACAACTTTCTCTTCACAAATTAGGAATTTTGCACTTAATAATTGCTTCATTACTTCATTGGCAAGACCTATCCTTTTCAGCTTCTCAACGTAGTGGCCTCTCGGTATAGTTAAACGAGAAATATTTCAGTCGCTATGCTGATCTATGCCCTGAACCGAACTCTTAGGTGGTTGTTCCCTGTGTGCTTTTTCCACTCACAAATCTCTTCAATTGGGTGTCGTTTCGTCAGGCCGGGTAGCATTTCATTGGTTTGAAGTTTTGTGGCATCTGTATTATCAACTAGTATTCACAAATGTAAATTATCACATTGTGCAAATTTGAAACTCGGCATTGAATCTCAAATTCAAAACAATACCGCCATTGGGGGTCAATGTTTGGGTTGGTAAAAGTGGTATAAAAAGGTGCGCAACAGACAACACTAGCATACTTTGGTCTTCAATGCAAACTACCGAAAGGAAGACGCCCGTCTGGAAAACCAAAGCTCCCTCCAAAATGCCCTTTTGATGCAAAATATCGAAAAGGAAACGCTCCTCTATCAGAAAGACTATGGCTTCTCTCACATTGGATGCAGGTACGCGCGAATAGTAATACGCGCGGAAGTGTCCGAAATGTTGATCTTGCGTATACATCCGAACGATTTCGCACAGTGACTGCGATGAAAAGGTGAGGACAGAATGTATGAATAAAGCAAAATGTCTGCTCGTCATTTATATTTGTTGGAAAATACTTTTCTGAGAAGACGAAGAATACATAAAAGAAGAAGGGCATGGGTGAATGGATCTGATCTGATTCTGATACTCAGAAAAAGAGACGAATTTGATGAATTTCGACATATTAAGGAATAATGAAGAACAGTTTTTTAGTTACTTTCGGATGAAAGAAGACACTTTCAATTATTTATTGAATGAGATACAAAACCCGTTAACCAGACGGTAGTTTTCAATTTTCTCAACAAAACTAACTGCAGATAAACGCAACTTTCCCAACACAACGGGATCTGTCTGAAAGTCGCAAATCTACGCACGTATATGCGCGAACCGACCTGCAGCTACTGTGGGAGCTAGACTTGCGTGTAAAATCCGCATGTTTCCGCTTCCATTGTGAGAGAAGCCTAAAGGGACCGGCGAACTTATACATTATTAAAGTATTAAAATTTAATATTATTAATACTGAATAATCTATAAAGCTCTTTAGGCAATCTGCCACTCTGCTGCATTGTTAAATTTGGAGAAGAGTAACTCCCGGTACCCACGAAATATGCATTCCTAGATGTTCTTGTATTATCTACCACATTTTAAACTAAAACTGGAGCCAATAGATGCCAAACATCTTTTTAACCTCTTGAGAGTCTTTATTTAGTAAATGATTAACATTTTCAACAATTTATGTACTGGTCTTCTAGTAGTGTGTTTTTTTCTTCTTATCCCACTTATCGATTCCTCGATTAGGCAACACTTATTCCATATTCTTTGCTTGATATATTTGGATACTTGCATACTTAATAGTTGCTTCCTCGTTTCATTGTCATGGTCAATACTTTTTAGATATTTAACGTAGTATCTCTAGTGACTTCCTGGTATAGTAAGGCGAGAAACATATCAGTTGCTTTGCCAATATATGTCTCGGAGCGAACTCTCAGTTAGTGCTTATCTGCTTCTCTTTACACTCATCAATCTCTTCCATTAGGTCTCCTTTCATCAGAATGTTTCTGTTTCAAGATTGATGTATTTTTATTTCCTCTAGCTAGGTGACATTTTATTGGTTCAAATTTTAATGGCACCTTTATTTTCATCTAGTATTCTCAAAGATAAATTATCACACAGTGGAAATTTGAACTTAATAATGAACCTCGACCATAAATTTTTATTACAAAAATTATAATTGTTGTGATTTGCTTTGTTGATAATTCAAAGCAATACTTATATTGGGGGTCAAAGTTTGGTATAAAAAGCTAGGCAACAGCAAATATCAGCATATTTTGGGCTCCAACACAAACTATCTAAGGGGAAACGCCCCTCTGGAAAACCAAAGCTCCCAACATAAAGTCGTGTTGGTGCAAAATATCTAAAGGGAGACAGTCCTCTGACAAACAGGGTTTAAGGCGACCGACGGGCTGATAAATCATTACCGTACTAAAATTAAACCAGCCTTAAGATATTATTTAAACTGAAACATCTATAATGCTCCTCGGACAATCTGCCACTTTGCTGCATTACGGTGGCCACGAGACATGTATGTATGTTCTGGTGATATCTACCAAATTATAATTTAGATCCTGAGGCCAATAAACGCCTAACTTATTTTTAACATTTTGAGTATCTCTATTTATCTGTCCCAACAGTAAGACAGATTTACTGCAACACTCGGTTCCTCCTGTGGTAATATGAAAATGTTGGCCAGTTAAATAAGAACCTACTGCTTATTATTTACTTGCAACAAAGTGATTATAGATGCGAAAAGAATTTCATGGGAAACCTTCTGCCAGAGCAAAACAGATGCTGGGAGCGTTAGAATTCATAGAAGTCTCTCTAGAGAACCTGTTTAGAAGTTAGGATCGTTAAAACGTCCTGACGGATCCTTTACGAAATCTAGCATAGAAACGTTAGATATTCTGGCTGATACTCACTTCCCAGAACCATCATCCAGTATTCCGTATAGTGATGAGCAAGAGCTTTGTTGATCGTCCCCAAGAACATCATTAATGGATCAATAAAAAGTGCGATTCTATCGCTTCGGCCTTTTAAATCACCTGACGAGAACAAAAATCCTCCCTCACCAAAACGAAAAGTAACAGGAGCACAGAGGGTGTCTCAACTTTCACCACGACTACTAGCCCAGAGCTGGCCTCTCCCACTATGAAAGCATGGTGGGTGGAGCTTGCTAAGGGACTATAACCGTATAAATACGGCCCGGCAAGCAGCTCGAATTCACTCGAACAACTGCTGCCACTCCTTGCTCCGGCAGGCGTAGCAGGGCTACACTTCGTCACTAATAACCATTACATATTCTCCTCATTGAAGCTATCATAGATAGTTTCATGCAAGTATGAATGTATGTATGAATGAGAGTATGAATGCGAGTATGATTCAAACCCAGTGAACCTTGACATGGGGTTTTTCTGAGCGCTTTTCCCCATATTTACCCACCCTCACCCTCCTTCATCCTTGAAAACAAGCCAACTAATTCGATCGCCATCTGTATGTAATGTCCAACTTAAAATCGCTTGAAGGGTCTTAACCCAAGTAAGATGACAACAACATCATGCATTGCCACCTGCCTGTCCTGACGCAAACATAGACTGGGCAGTCGAACGAGCCCTATTTGCGCGCTATATATCCGTTGCGAGGCCGCAAAAGCATCTTGTAAAATGCAGGCGTCCCGCCGG
>JAEQML010053813.1:0-39562 GCA_016904865.1 Pissodes strobi
GTACGTTGTGCCGCTGGGCCGTTGTTGCTGCCTAGCTGGTTGCAGTTAATTTACCCTGTATATGTAAACCGGGCAACCAACATCACTAGCACGATGGTTGCCTCCACAGTTTACACACTTGACCATGTCTGAGGTGCATACAGTAATTTGGTGCGGGCCAGCGCATTTGCTGCATCGCCAGTCCCGTTGACAGTATGTCAGGGCATGTACATGCCCCTGACAGCGTTTGCACTGCATCACCGCCTTGGCGGCTTTGCGGTAGTCCCAGGATATTCGGACATTCATGAGGTATCTGCATTTAATGTTCAGTTGCTTCAACGTGACATCAGAATCGGTGATCACCAAAAATAAAGGATTGAGCGTCTTCTTCATTAAGAAGACATTCTTTATAGACATACTGTATTCATTAATTAAGGCATTTCGCACCTCCTCGGGCAGGATGCCTCCATCCAGTCCTTTCAGTACAAAGGCATGTGACTTGGATGCTTTCTCGGCATGTCATTGTCGAAAATCCTCTTTAAATTGGTCCAGTCTTTGGTGTCTCTGCACCAAATCACTATGCTGTTCTTCGTGTACTTTAGTTTATAGTCCTTGATTCCAGCGAGGTTTAATGTCCCCGTGAAATCGCGGTGGCTTACCAGACCGCCCTTTGTTACAATGGGCGGCGGCAGCATTGCCTTAGTCTTTGCAGTTGTCTTGGTTTTTAGGGGAGTTTTTGGCATGGGTTTTACCCGTCTAGGCCCAGCTCCTGTAGCTTGAAACTCAGAAGTTGAATCTGAGTCGCAGTTATCTTCCATGTCACTCAGCGGCTGATATCTGTTGCTTGTCGTAACAGGGGGCTCTCCGCCGACATCTAGATAAACTTTCCGTATGTTTCTTTTGAACGGTAGAGTTTTGAAAGGCACTTTGAACTCGTGTTCTTGAACATTAACGTTGGATACAGCAGTTTCTGTTTCCATTATTTCAGGGAAGGGCGGAGCCTTGCCACTCGCTGCAGGCGGGGCTTGGCTTGGTTGAGTGGCGGAGCTTGGTCGATATAGTCAACTGGGTCGGCTGATGCAATGTCAGTTTTTTTGGAAGGTGGCGTGATCTTCAAGGTGACTTGAATGTCGCTGGTGTTATGCCGCCGGTCACGTACGCCAATATGTCCAGGAATTTCGGGCTTTTCGGAGTCATCGACTTTCTTCTTCTTAGAGTAAGTTGGCGACGTGTCACTCTTACCTTTGGCTAGGATAAGAGGCACCGAATGCGTGTTCTTAGACTTTTGACCGCAGTCAATCTTTGACCCGATCTTCTTCTTTATAATTTTCTTTATTCTTTTCGGATGTACCTCGCTTATGTGTGCGAGTCCCCGAAAGAAGGCCTCTTCTAAATCGTTTTGATCAGGGTTGTTGCTTAGAAAGATGGATAGCCAGTGAGAACATTCACGGCAATTCACGTTTTCTTGAAGGCTAACGACCAGTTTCTCTATTTCTTTCAGGGTACGGTCGCTGAGATTAGAGTCTCGAGACAACTCGGATAAGTCGTCTCCCGTCTCAGACATTGCGGTAAACAATCCGGGGATCCGTCCCCGGGAACTGGAAATACTAAGATTCCTGGGCTAATTACTGAGATTTGTGAACAAATCAAAGCTTAGCCATGGTAAATACACCTTAAAGATGATTTAACTTATTCAATAACACGAATTACGATTATAAACGCGTGCGGGCTCACTTTTGCTGGAGACCCCGCGATATCCAGTCTGCTCTCTAAGACGGTCGAAAGCAGAGTCCGATTAAAATCATGATTTTTTCCGAACCCTGTTTATAGGTAGTTGTTACTATAGATTTTGTCATGTGTCTATATAGTGCTGGCTATCTAATTGTGCCCCGGAGCGTCATCTGTTAAAGACGAGCTAGGGGTTCGCGAGACCGAGACCGAGACCTGGCAAGTCTCGGTCTTGGTCTCGAAGAAAAAATTTAGTCTCGGTCTCGGGTCTCGAAGCTCGAGACCGAGACTACCTTGGTCTCGGTCTCGGTCTTGTCTCGGTTTGGTCTCGGTCTCGGTTTGAGCAAATAAAAAGTAATTAAATAATTTATTGTTTTATTTCGTTAATAACGGAATGTTAAGTTAAATGAAACATCTAATAAGTATCTTTTGTGTATCAGTTCTTGGTGTAGATGTGATATTAGGGATAAACTTCTTAAATAATTTCACATTTTTTGTTTGCAACAGTTGTTTGGATAATAATAGTTAACTTAAATAGGTACCTACTAATATTTTAATATATTTCATGTTAGTTTCTAAATTGTTGTTTTGATATAAAAACCGATTATGTCAATTTTGTTGTCAAAGTCAACGCTTTTTCTTCTTATTTTTTACATTTCTTATCAGTTGTAGCGTAGCAATACAAAGTGATGTCATTTTCAAACCTTCTGTATTATATGGAAAAATTTATTTTCAAACTCTTAAAATTTAACGGTATACAGGGTGTCGCGAAATTAGTGGACGAAATATCAACCATGTATTTATCGGTCAAAAATAACTAAAATTTTTCTTATAAATATATATCGGGAAGGGAACTAGAGCCTCTTAAAAATGGGCCCCTGAATATGGTTTTCTTTAATTATTTCCGAAACGGTGTAAAATAGAGTTTTAAAATTTTGGGATTCTACTAACTTTAATATTCTGAATTTAAAAATGGAATTAAAAATAAAAAATTTTAGTCAGGTGCGAACATTCTAAAAATTAACTTTTTTTTGGGCTAACTTTTTATATATTTTTTCTTCAAATTTTGAAAATATTAATTTTTTTTTCGCAATTTCGCAAAAAAGTGCCTCTTAGTTTGTTTAGCTAGGACGCAGCGTTGTTGAGAAAAACGGATATTAAAGTATACTGACTGCCAAAAACGGGTGGAAAATGAAGGTTATAATTTTTGATATTCCTCAAAAATTCCTTTTGACGTTACAAAACTTCATATTATTATAAAATAGTAGAAACACTTGTTCCAGAAAAAAGTTATGATAGATTTTCAAAATTTGATAAACTAAAGCATTCAATATACACCCGTTTTTGGCACTCTGAATACATTTATAATCCGTTTTTCTCAAAAACCCTGCGTCCTAATGATAAACTTAGTTTACTTAGGGGAATTCCAAAATTTTAAAACTCTATTTTACACAATTTTGGAAATAATTAGAAAAAAAACATCTTTGGGGGCCCACCTTTAAGAGGCCCTAGCTTCCGTAGGGGGTGTTGCCCGATATATGTTTATAGAAAAAATTTTAAGGTATTTTTGACAAATAACTACAGGGCTAATGCTTCGTCCACTAATTTTGGGACACTGTATAGGTATACGGTATATACTGTATAAGTGGATATGGTCAAAGGTTGCCATTCATCTTTTAATATACTAATCTGACACAGTTGTACCAGAAGCAGATGCCCAGTTGTTTTAATGGATACGCGATGTTTTATTACCTTGTAGATATTACGAAAAATGTGAAAACTCATAGCTGTTTATTGCTTGGAAATGGCTCAAAATAAGTTATCTACATAATTAAATATTATGTATATAACAGTATAACATTTCTTCTAGAATCTTAAAAAGAAACAGCCGAATTTAAAATAAACAAGCGTTATACCCGGATTTGCACGATTTTTCAATTTTTTTGGTTGATTGGACCCCGTTGACATAAATTGCCAATAACATACATAAAAATTTGATTTTTTCAAAAAAATAAGTTTTGAAAATTCAATAAATAAAAATATTTCTCGAGACCGAGACCGAGAGTATCGTTACCTTGGTCTCGGTCTCGATAGGTAAGTCTCGGTCTCGATTCTAATTTCCAGGTCTCGGTCTCGGTCTCGTTTTCGAGACCGAGACCGAGACAAGACCGATACCGAGACCATAGTCTCGCGAACCCCTAAAGACGACCCTGCATACTAAGCTAAGAAGCATTGAAAATAAAAGGAAAATTTTCCAAAAATGTTGACGCAACCTAACACCATCGGAAATTGCCTTGCCATCGAATGTGAGGATGCGTGTTAAAACGAGGTTCAATTATTTGTTACAATCGCGTAAATATGGATGGGGGTTCCGGTGGGGTGAGGCGGAAAATGGGTTCTTCGGGATAGTTGCACCTGAGCGTATTTCCAGAAGGAAAACATGTAGTTCTGTATGATAGGGAAAAAAGCCTGCATAGTGGAGCTGTTAGTTTAGCAGCACATTTCCTAAGCGCTATTACGGAAACGCCATCTAGTCCTGTGGCCTTGTTAGTGTCTAGGCTTTTGAGTATTCGTTTCACTTCGCGTTGGCGAAATACCAGACTTGGCATTGAGGAATTTACTATCGGGATAGTTGGGAGGAGTCTTTCCTTGAGAACCTAAGGTATAGATTTTGATGCAAACATTTTGGCAAGAATGTTTGCTTTTTCTTTGGCCGTTTTCACTATATTTTTGGTCAATGGTATATTCGGACACTCGGAATCAGATACAACTTTTATATTTAAAATTTAAATATATCTCTTCATACAGGTGACATTGGTAGGGGTGGAAAATATAGTGCTGTGGTATCAAATGACTTTGGCAGAAATTGATTTAAGGGATGACAGTCGATCAGCTGAGTGCTGATCAATGATGATGATGTAACGGCCAGGACACACAGATCAAGCTATACGTCATTAAACAGGGGATGCCGACCTCTCTTTATTTTAAACATTCCCTTTTTTGAGTATATTATTTTGTATTCAATTTAAGGGAAAATCGTTTTTTCAACAAGACAATTGAGAATCGGTTCTTTTTAATCTTCAAACCCTTTGTTAAGTGATCATATGATGGCGTATTGTCCTGGCCAAATGTTCTGTTACAAGGGTAGGTGAGCCATAAACTAGTAGTTTACCTGCTTTTCGGGTGAATTGGTTTGCCGCATTCATGACAAATATGCGGCACTATTTCAGGGCATTATGATTTATTACTACACTTTATTTTCAAAGAGACTATAACGAATATAATAAAAATTGTACACATCCTATATTTGTATTGAATCAAAGCCAACAACAAATCGTTCAAAATCAGCTGCCCAGGTGAAAGTCATCAGATAACCTCAGTTCAAGGGCGGGTAACTAGTTTACGTTACGTTGTAGTACAAGATTAAATTTTTTTGGTACAATAAAAATAGACATATAAATAGATTACTCACAAGAACGCAGACCTAACGTCTATTGCCATGATCTATCATTAGAAACTTACAGAACCGTTGAATTCGAAATGCTCTAGGCGATATTCAACCGATGTTGCTATAAGGTATAACGTAATGGATACAATATAATTGGCAGATCATTTTTAGAAGCCAGGAAGTATGATTACCGCACGGGATTGTATTTCAAGGAAATTTAAACTTGGACGGTTTATTAAAAAATGACGACTACAGAGGTTGTTGGTCCTAAGATTCGTAAAGAATGTCAGTTTTAAAAAGTCGTTTATAATAATTTAAAAATCGTTTTGTAACAGATCGTATTATTGTAGTAATTAACACTTAAGTTTGCATTCTTATAAATCTTAATGAATAAGAAATGTATGTTAGAAATGTGCCGATAGGTACTTTATCATAACAGGTAAACGCTTTTTTCCAGCTCATATGAAATTATGAGGCAAATATATAAAGCTGTACATAAAATTCAAAAATCCGGTTTCTTTGGGCTTATTAGAAAATAAAAAATTGTGAATGTTTCTCTCTAAATATTTTTATTTAAGAAATAATAAATGGCAAAACCACCTTTTATCTAGTTCATTCAAACCCGTAAAATAACTAGAATACTTTTAACAAGAAAATCTCATTAATAACTAATATACACACCGGCAAAATAAACCCCAAGTTACTCAATGTAACGATTTTTTAGTAATTTTCGAGGCACCCTGTTAAGTGTACGACATTTGAAAACATTTTATGATATCAGATTGTAGCCTAAGCTTCTCCGATTTTTTTTATTTTCCCTGATATTTCAATTATTAGAAAAACACAAGGCTTAAATGAACTGTATACAGGGTGTTTCAGGAGGAGTGAACGAAAATCACGTAGAATAGGTCTACTCTAAAAAATATCTGGGGCATGAACCACTCATAAGGTATATTTTACCTTAAGGCAAATATTATAAGGGCCTGTTTTGGAAGTCGAAATAAGCAAAAAAACTTATATAAACACGTTTCCGGAAATGAGTCCTTTCGAGTTACAGGGCAACAAATTTAAAAAAAATCGTTTTTCTTAAATATGTATTTTGAAAATGATTTAAGATAGTACATTGAGCTTTGGTGCTATCTAAACTGATATAAAAATACGTCTTTCTGACTAAACTACATATTTGAATCACAATGTACGTGACACCCAAAAATTAATTATTAAAAAAAAAATAAAAATTACGCCACCGTTTTTCATCAAAATTTATGTTCATTTAATCGTATTGTCAATTCTAAAGAAAAAAGGTCCCTTAAGCTTTTCTGCTAAAACAAATCGTTTTCCACTATAATAAGCAAAATATCGTTTCTCTGCATTTGCAATATATTAATAAAATTAATTATGATCTATAATCTATTTGAAAATGCTGCGAAGCTGTAAATTATTGTCTGATAGAATCTTAAAGTTAAAAAGTATACCGTGGGCCAAAACTGAATTGGATATTTTATCATAAGGCTACATAATTCGGTTTACTACCTATATACAATTAGGCTTGACCCAACCGAATACGGGCGAAACGCAGGTTATATACACCATTACATATACAATACTTCATTTACCTATGAAAGAAAAACGAACTGTACAGATCTTTGAGCAGTAGTCAGTAGCGTCTCATTAACAACGCTGGAAATGTTTTCTAATATAAAAGCGGATACTTTGTGGGTATAGAAATACATCGACATTAAGAAAGTATAGGTGTAATGGTCTTTCTAAAGCTAGACAAATAAACAGATGTATAATAATTATTCAAGATTTAAAAATATAGAAAGTAATTATAAAAACTAAAATATATGCAATACTATATACAATAATACACACGATAAAACTACAATAATACGATAATACAAATAACATATTCAATTAAAAAAAAAAACTACAAATTGTCATCTGAACAATCGGTTGAGTTGTCACTCTCACCCACATGTATAATAATTGATAATTGGTTCTACTGTTTCATCAACCATATTGTCAAGCTGCCACATTCGTTTTTCCTCGTTTATTACATGCTCTACACACTTTCGCCATTTATCTCCATTAACTTGTTTAATAGCTTCGTGAAAGAGTTCCTAAACATCCTTTATTTTGTGGGTAGTATTTCTGGTGGCAACACATTTTTTTACTTGCGCCCAAACTAACTCTATGGGACTTAGCTCACAGTGGTAGGGCGGAAGTCAAAGTACAACAACACCACGTTTGTTTCCCATTTCGTCTTCCATATATCTAGTATATTTGTGCTTTTCCATGTTTGCTGTATTTAAAAGCTCCTTTTTAACCATGTCTTCTTCAAAATGGATTTTTTTCAAAAGCCACTGTTTTATGTCCGCTTTTCGCCAAGCACTTGTTGGTACTTTTTCTATTTTTCTAGAATAGTAGGTTGCATTATCAAGCACTATAATAGATCCTGGGGGTATTAGATCTAACATTTGCTGAAAGTATTCTTCAAATACATCTGCAATCATGTCTTCATGATAATCTCCAGTGTGTTTCGACTTAAATGTTAACAGGCCCCCCTCTATGAACCCATTTACACTATCAATATGGACCACAATTAATCTGCTGCCTTTTCCAGATGGAGGTTTGATTCCTGTATACCAGCCCTCCAACGCAGCGTGTCGGAAACTTTTTATATTTTTATCATGCCACATCTTGGTTACTGTATGCCCTTCATTTACCCATGTTTCGTCCAAATAAAATATGTTTCGGCTTTCATTACGATAGTCTTTTATCATTCTTAGGTACTTTCTTCTCGAGCAAATAATTTCATCTTTTTCTATTAAAAGTGATTTTCTGTTTTGTGTATCCCATTCAAAATTCAAATGTTTTCCATAATTTGTCTCTACTTATTTGAGAAAAATTTTCGTCGTTTTTGAGTGTGATATGAATTTAATCTAACGTAGGGATTTCCCTGTTTAAATAAAACGAATAAACTGCTCTTCTGATTCCTCGTTTTTCATTTTCATCCATAACAATTGTTCTCCTTCCAGTTGGTGTTTTTGGAGCCTTCATACAGCCACTTGTTGAGTCACGTAAAATCTTATTATACTCTCGGTGTTAACGGCCGGACTCCTGCCCTTGGCGAACACATTTCAACAATTTTAACCACACCAGAAACTAGGCTGTTGATGTTTAAGCGCATTGTACACATTTAAAATAATTGTCTTCTCGTTAACTGAACTTGGAAATTCTCTTCACTGGGGAAAACTAAGAATTTGAAAGCCTCAATAACTGGTACCAAGTAATTGTCCTTTTGCAGGACATTGAAAATTTTCAATTGCCCCTGATTAAATACAGCAGAAGTGGTGTCACAACTACTTATCGCGTGCAAGAATAATATATGGTTTGATAGGGTTTTGTCTGATAGTTGAGGATCGTAGATGGTTTGAGACACCTTCCCTTTTCCTGGTTTCATGAAAGAGACATTTCTTATATCAGGACGAGACTGGCCAATCAAAATCACTAAACAGTCGATATCTTCCTCCACCACTGTCACCTATTCATTTGAAGGAGCCAACCTAAGTGCTGTGTGATTATTATGATATCAGCAGCCTCCACCGCTTGTGGTGACTCAATGTTTGCTTCATTCAACTTCTTCATAAGCATAAATATCAACCGGCTCTTCTATGTGGAACTTGCAAGAAAACTGTCCTGCGAGACAGTGGGCACCATCGATCGATTCAGTAAATTATATTGCCGCAGAATGTTTTCCTTGCGCTCTTCTCCATCGCTCTATTCGCTTGGTGCTTTCACGAGCTTCGTTCGGGTAGCCATCGAAAATGACTACGGCATTCCATTTGTAATTTGACTTTACATAGGAAACATAACTACTGCAGATTTCTGCATACATCTGGCCGTGGCGCCGCCGTTTGAGGTTTTCAACCGGAAGACCAGAAGAAAATAAATAAAATTGAAAGACGTACAAGAGGGAATTATGTTTGCCTAAAATGTAAATACAATGTGATTTTGGAAATCCTTTTTTTTAGGATTGGAGATGGTAGTCTACATTGTGTTTGGTAATTTAAAACTAGGAGGAAATTACTAAATGATCTTTTAATAATAAATTAGAGTTTGGGAGTGAAAAAGGTGGGTTTTTGGAGAGACAAATAAAATACAATTTTCAACTAGCGCTTGAGCCCTAACGGTCCATCCTGCAATTCATATTCAGCACCCCTGTGTAGTGAGAGATACTTTCCAGACGGTACTAGTTATTGCAACAATAATATACATTGTATTAAGAATTTGAAGAGGTATAATAATTAGCAGAAGCTAAACATAGTTTAAAAAGACATCAATAATTTATTAGACACTTTTTCCTGCTGCTCCATCAAGCAAAAATACCAGGGCGTGAATAATTGAATCATTCAAACAGCTCTCACGTAGTAAGAGAAGGTGTAATAGAGATGTAAACTTATCGATTTTTCGGTCAATGGAAACAATCACATATTTGAAGAATACAAGAGACAATAGTACACTATTACCCCTTCTCTTCTCACGTAAGAACTGTTCCAATGGCTCGAGAATTCACGCCCAAGAAGGTAAGGGAACACGTGTAATACCGCCATATGAAGTTTTAAACGTTTTACATGAACACAGTTTCAAACCATACAAATTACCCTATCACCACGCAAAAGTATTTTTGAAACAAGACATCTTTCAAAACAAATTGTGTTTTTATCAACAGGCAAAATCCTAACCACAGAAGACCAAAATTATTATAGAAGAAACCGTGACTGGAAAATGGAAATTTGGACGTGCTACAAGAACAGATAATTCCCGCGATAAGAAGAATTGCTAATATTAATGAGATCTGGTATCAACATGCTGGCTGCTCTGCTCATTGGACTATGCCCTTAATAATTTGCTAATAATATACTCCCGAATTATAATATATTTCCAAACAGGTGATAGCTTTAATTTGCTCACACCAAGGTGATGTATTGTATTCTTCAAATCGCGTGAAAATCATTAAGTTTACATCCCTATTACACTTTCTCTTCCCACGTGAGAGCTGTTCCAATGACTCGAGAATTCACGCCCAGGCAGGTCTGCAGATATCGCACATTGCGATTATTTTTTACGACCCCACACACTTAAAGTAAAACGACATTCATGAATTGCAAATTGAATTGAATAAATATTATGCGATTGTTTAATTCAAAACGGAAGACTTTTTTAGGACTTGAATAAACAATGCTATTACTCGGGTTGGACAATATATTCGACACGTCAATAAATATATAATAAAAATATACATCGAATACAAAGATAGCATTGCTGTTTTTTTTTTTTTGAATATTAGCTAAATGGACGATATGTAATACAGAACCAATTTGCACCAGAAAATCTATCATTATATTATAAGTATGGTATTGAGTCCAGATCTTAATAAATCTAATTAAGTGATCCACCAAGAAGTGTCGTAATTAGTTTTAAAAGAGTATCATCAAACGATTCAATCCGACAAACTTTTGTGGTTTAATAATTTTAAAATTTACCATTTTTGCTATGAGCACACTAACGCAAAAATTATATTAGTTTACGGTAATTGTCAAAGAAATGACCGGGAGTCGTTGAGAGTATACACAGAAAGATTTCTAAATAGACGCGCTCCTGCAAAGGTTGATTATGGATGGAATCGTACGAGTGGAAAACTGGAGGTTGAGGAAGAAATTTTAGAACGAATTTAACCCTGGAATGGCACACTTATTTTTTGTTACATATACTGCACTCTGGGGTCTGGGAAACCCCAAGGTGTTTTTTAGTTTTAAAGTAATGATGAAAGCAAATATTAGTTTTTTTTTTATTTATTGGATCATGAAATACAAAAAAAACTTCACTTTGTTCAAAAGTTACGTTTACTTAAGTACACAAATTTTCGATGACACGAAAACCTGATGAAATACTCGATTTTTCTTACGTACTAAAAAAAAACAAAAATATTTTTAAAAAACTGTAAAAACGAATACATATAACTAAAAAACTCTTTAAACTAAAGTAATAGACCAAAACATTTACAAAATGGTGTATTTTTATTCTTAGCGAAGTACTTCATTTTTGAGTTGCACAGATGAAACAAAGTTGCTCTCTATGTTCCAAACACTAAGGTTTGTGGCACACTGCACAGGCGAAACTTATTTTGCGATCTATCCCACGTGGCTAAATGTAACATCTAACTTTGGTTTTGGTAAGTTAACACCAACGGGATCATCTTCGGGTATAAGTAACCCTAATGTTTCACTGATCTTTAGACACAGCGACAAATCCCCAAAAATATCTTCGTCTGTGTCAGATTGTTCCTCATTTGCCTACAGATTTGTACCTTCGACCAATAACTCTTGTTCAGTCAAAGCACGACGATTTTCGCTGTTGGAATATGCCACAAATTAGCAAATACCAACCAATTAGCATAAAATTTTAATAATCGTTAACTGCACACTGGGGTCTGACGTACCCAAATAACAAAATAGCTCGAAATCACAAAGTGTCAAAGCGAATAATACGGCACAAACAATCGTCTTCCAACGCTATCGACCAAAAACTAAATTTACAAGGTGCTGACGAGCGGAAATGTGCACACATGCGCGTATTATATTAACCGAAATATGCGCCGGGGTTTTTTAGACCCCAGTGTGCAGTTCCAGGGTTAAGAAGATCCTAGTCTGAGCACCAAACACTAGATTTGTGGCTTGAAGTTTTTAAAGATACAGTAACTAGAACTTGAAGGGAACAGCTGTTGCGTCCATTCCACCTCCAAATAGTACAAGAGCTTCTACCTGGGACTGAGACTAGCCTTATGTCGATTCATTAATGAACGGTGCAGTTTGTCATAACAAAAATTATTTACCGATGGGTGTTGTTTTATAAGAAGTGGTATGACAAATTTACATAATAAACACGTTTATGCTGACGAAAACCCGTAAGCAATAAAGGTTGTTGATTATCAACATAAATTCAAAAGTAACGTATGAGCAGGAATCATTGACAGATTTATTATTGGTCCCGTCATCTAGAACATCTAATAAATTTGCCAAATTTATTGGATGATCGTCAACTGGCTGGCTAGTCAAATTATGTGGTTCATGCACGACGACTGTGCACTTTCACACTTCACATTAAATGTTAGAAATTATTTAAATGAGAATTTCCAAAACCGATGTATTGACAGAGGAAATATTGCGCCTTTAAATTGGTCACCCCCTGGGAATTACAAGACCACTTCAAAGTTCTGTCGAGACAGAAGTGCGAGAAGCTTCGACAAGCTCTACGCCTGTTGATGATGAGCAAAGTTCTGATACGGATTGCACTGATTCATCATTGGACGAAGCAGGAAAAAGACAGAGCTACAAGGAAAATTAAAGGCATGTAATATCCAGTATACAATTTTGTTGGGCAGATGTAGATTATATAAAAGTAGTGTTTCCCCCTGTCAATTGACCGAAAATATTTTGACCGGAAAAAATCTCTGTGTGTCAACAAGTGATGTTGCACAGGCGGAGACGGAGTGGGGATAGTTTCTGCTGAGACAAGCAAGCTTAAAACTGGTTACTGTAGTCATAGTGCCTGTGCGGAACGAAACTCGTCGATCTAGCTGTTTGGTGCTCAGACTAGGATCTTCTTAAATTCGTTCATTATATAGCTGTTGTACAGGGTGTCCCATTTTCATGTGTTTTACGGGGTTTCTCGCTTATGAGTAGAGATACAAGGATACGGTTTTCGCAGTAGTTGGCTACTTTTTTGTGAAACTAAAAATGCCACATACAGATTTTTCCTAGCCCTCTTAGTTTCTAAGATACAGGGCGAAATTGAAAACGTTGCATTTTTGGATCCCCCTCGTATCTCAGTTATTGTTTATCTTATCGGAAAGGTAAAAAATGTTTCTTATGCATTTTTTCACGTTGATTCCGGTGGTGTAGTTAGATTTTTTTAAGTTTTTCATTTTTTGAGATATTGACTAAAGTTGTTTTTTTTTAAACGGAACACCCTGTATATTATTTTTTTATATTAACTACTTCGTTGTGGGTTTTCTAAAAATATAATATAGCCTATTATACTTATTTTCATAAATAAAATTAAAAAATGCATTTTTTACTTTTTAACATGTGTTCCTCGCTTATGAGTGGAGATAAAAAGATGCGGATTACGCAATAGTTTGCTACTTTTTGATGAAATGAAAGATGCCATTATTACATTTTTCGTGGCTCTCTTAGTTTCTGAGCTACGGGGTGATTTTGAAAATTTGTCGTTTTCAAGCACTCCCTGTATCTCGGTTATTTAAAAAGTTATTGTAAATGCAAAAACGATTTTTATACATTTTTTACCGTAGAATCTAGTGGCGTACTCGTTTTTGATGTGTAAACATCTTACGCGGCGGTAGGAGGGTAAATCTCGGGAAATGTGTGGACGGAAATGAGGGGACGGAATTTGTAAACCGATTGTGACATTATAGACTTTCCGCGGGTTAGCCACACGTGATAACTACTAGGTACACCACGAAACGATATGGAAGAAACTTATTTTTTGTATAGTATAGAGATAAAGAGTAGTGAACAACCTAAATCACATAAACGTCTTAAATAATGAATATTTCCCTTATTAATAGTTATTTAAAAAAAAAATCTAATGCCACCAAATAACATCAAAATATGGACACAGCTTATTCACTACCAGCCAGTCAGTCATCTTTGATTTGGGAAAGTCAATAACCAAACTTTGCAAATTTTAGAAGAGGGCCATGACTGAATATTGTTTTAAACGTCTGGGCATCTGAATAATACTTTTGACAGTTCGTTTAATTTAAAATAATAATATGCTTTTTTTATCGTCTAAAATCCGTTTAAAACGATTTTAAATGGCAAAATTGTGTAAAAATCAGTTTTAATCATCTCCTGATGATGCTAACATGGTTAGCGAAACGCGCGTCGAATGCAAAAATTCTATTTCGGTATTGTGGATAAAGCTCAGTTTTAGAGCTATATAATGGTCAAATTTAGCAATAAAAAAGGCTCTAAAGTTGAAATTTTCTTGCCGGAACATTGACTACAAAGAAATTCTTAAACAAAACATTCCACGGCCAGCAGTGACAATTTTGCAGAGATTTGAAGAGTTTAAAATTTGCAAGTGGTGTATGCGTATTTCGTACACGTGAGTGGTCCCAGATGGTGCCCTCCACTGCGACCCTTGCCTTGGTCTATTGTGGCTCACATCTGTGGTTTCCACTAGACCAGAGGCTCGATCCTTTTCATGAAATCAATTAGCTTTCTGGGGTTTTCAATCTATAAGTGTCTTTTAAGAATCTCCAAACACTGCTTGTCTGGTTCCGTCCTCCGTCCATTGCTGGACAATGGCATAAAACATGCTCCATTGTTTCTTCGTCCTCCAAGCACAAGCGGCATTCCGTTTCTTCGGTAAACCCTATCTTGTTCATGTGGCTTCTTAGCCGACAATGGCCAGCGTACATGTTAACTACAGCCTGTACCTGCTGTCGGCTAAGTTGAAGTAGTTGTCTAGTTCTCACTCCTGATGGCAGTTTAACTGCCATCTTTGAATGTGTTAGGCCCGGTACCTCTCTCCGTTTGTCTACAAATTTCTGTGGTGTCCACCTGGAGAGGGCTTCTTTAGCTGCGTTGTAGGCTATTTTCAGTACTGGTTCTGATTCGCCGTTGCGGCCGCCTGCTTCGCAAGGGCATGAGCTCTTTCGTTGCCTTCTATCCTGTATGTTCAGGTATCCAGATCAGTGTAAGCTTATTTTCTCTACCTAATTTGGTCAGTAGTTCCTGGCAGTTTCATACTGCCTTGGATGAATAGCGGCTAGATTCAAGAGCTTTTAAAGCCGCTTGACTGTCCGAGACTATTTTGACTGACTTGCCTTTCCAGTTTCTATCGATGAGTCATTGTGCAGTCATATCAATGGCTTGAACTTCAGCCTGAAAAATAGTTACATGTTTGCTTAGGGAACATTTAAGATCAACCTTACCATTATTATTCCATGCAGCGGCTCCTGTACCATTATTGGTCAGTGAACTAACTATTCTGTTTTCAAATGTTCACAGAGTTTTTTGCCCATTCGTTCCTATCTGGTAGAAGGGCGTCATAGGCATGGTAATAGTTTTGGTAGGCATAACATCTGAGGGTAGACCCAATACAAAACTACTCTGGTTCATTGACAAGGCAAGTTAATTAATTTTATTTGCAAGGACTTTACGAATGATAAGAATAATTGGGCCGGGACTCTTCAAAACATTTCTTCAACCTAAAGATATTTATAACAATAAAATTGCTATAGGAACGGAATCCAGCCAAAATTTCTAAAAGTATCAAAAATGGGAAGATAATTGCACAAAATTCAAAACATTCACGAAAATTGTTTTTTGACTTGTTGCGTAATATGTTACATTGGAAAGGTAACAAACCAGAATATCGAACATCATAGATTTTAGAAATGGGTTGAGGAGAATTTTTGTGATTATTCCCTGACAGAAGTTATTTTTAAAAGATAGCTGTTGAGTTTTGGTCCTGAAGAGATGCCTAAACTGATATCAAGTGTTAAATATTTTAATAAAAAAAAATGCATAACACAACATTTTCTTATGGTTATATTTATTTTGCCTTACATTGCAAGTTGTCAGTATTTACCAAAACTGTGTGCATACTTATAGAAACTATAAAAAATGTATCTATGGAAAAATGTATTGTTTCAAATTATGTTTTATTTAAAATAACCAATGGCATTTGCAGGCAACCCAAACAAACTAAGTATATCTAAAACAAACTTATGGGTGAGTGAAAATTAATTGAATAATCCGCATCATTATACCTATTTTGCTTTTGATCGCAACAAATGCACTTTAATTTGCATCGATTTGTTTTGCGACCTGACAATTAACTGGCTTCGACAACCACAGAAAATCGATACGAGCCTAGGTCAATGCTCGGTCGCAGGCTTGATAAACACGTCGGATTAGAACTACGTGTCGTATGTAATTGCGGGCTCAACTTAGTATAGTTACTAAACAATAATTGAATAATTACTTATACAAGTAGTTGGCAGGGATAGTAGGATAGTCAGTCTACTTCTCTCAGATTTTAACACGAAAGACGGACGCGAATACCTATTCAAAACTAATTCATAAAAAGCGAATTTAAGAGCTTAGATATCTGGGTAAGGATAAATGATTCAGCCTAAAATAATATGATTTAGGAAGTGTATGGATAAAAGGTAAAAGGAAGACAAGAGGAGCGTATCAGCATTTCCTTTACAGGAACTACATTGTGTCTTCGAGTGGACCTAACTAGGGATGGCATCAATATATCGATAACCATACCATAAAAAAAATAGAAAAATTATTAAATTATTCAAGCTTCTTGTCTTACGAATAGATTTTTTGTATTCTCGTTTCTTAAACAAATTAAATATAGATTTAAATCTTCAAGCGGTTGTAATTCGCATGTATCCAGGTGATTCCCCTCTTTGTGTTTTATTTTACTTGTATGCTATTTAAGCTATTTTACTGCTGCTGATTTGCAGCACCTCAACTCAGATGGATTCTACACCAATGCATATGCAGACGATCTTACGATACTTCTCAATGGAAAGTACGAAGAAGTTCTGTACAATCGTATGCAAAGTGCCCTTCGCTTAGTCCAAGATTGGTGTAGAGAGCACTCTCTGTCTGTAAACCCCAGGAAGACGGAGATGGTGCTCTTCACCAGAAAAAGGAGGACGGAGCCACTACGGCCTCCGACTGCCTAAACACCCAACTAAATTTTACGTCTGAGGTAAAATACCTTGGGGTGACCTTCGATGCTAAATTAACCTGGAATCTTCATTTAGAACGAAGACTAAAGAATGCATACGTTTCCTATGAATAGTGCCGCAGGACCGTGGGAAAAACCTGGGGGATGAAACCCAGGGTCGTAATGTGGATCTCTCTCTACTGCTATCATAAGACCCATGATTGCCTATGGAGCCGTAGTTTGGTGGCCCAAGAGTCAACAGAAAACGGCAATACTTAAGCTCAGTCAGGCACAGAGAACTGCCTGCCTAATCATAACGGGAGCTATGAGAACAACCTCAACCAGAGCCATGAAAGTAATATTGTGCTTGCCGCCCCTAGATATTTGTCTAAGGAAGGCGGCTCTGACTACATTGCTGAGGCTCAGAGTCAGTGGTGGGTAACCCAGCATAAAATGTGGAAGAGACTAGGCGCGACCTGTAGAAAGGGGTAGTCGGAAGGCTACCACTACTGCAGGCCAGCGCAGACAGCATACCTCCCAAGTTTCTTTTCGACAAACTATATGATGTACAAATAAAACCAAATGAGCCTATAACCGAAGATGCTGTTAACATTTTCGTGGATGGCTCAAAAACCCAGGAAGGAACCGGCTGTGGAATTTACTCCAGAAGCTTACGAATTGAACTTAAATGGTCTATGGAGGGACACGCAAGCATAGCTCAGTCTGAACTTGCTGCTATATCCATAGCCGCAAAAGAGATTGTTCGCAGGAATACTGAGGACAAGACTATTAAAATATACACGGACAGTAGACACTACTGGTCCTGAAAAGATATAAACTTACAGCCAGGTCAGTACTAGAATGCCACAATTCACTGGAGGATGCCGCCCGCAAAAAAAAATATAACCATGTGCTGGGTTAAAGGACATGCACAGTGCGAGGGTAACAAATTAGCAGATAATTTGGCTAGAAAGGCAGCCGGTTTAAACATTATGGGAGCCGGCCCTTCAAACCTACCTATCGCAACGTTAATACATATGATAAAAAGATCACTCAAGAAGACTTTAGGGCAAGATCGGACGAAACAACTAACTGTGCATGGAGTTACTAAGCTATACCCTAATGATTCTGCAGCAAAGGCATACCTGGGTATGCCAAGGAAAAACCTACGACCCATGGCGGGGATTCTGACTGGACACTGCCAGTTAAGGAAACATCTCTACACAATGAGACTATTTGAGGCACCTCTATGCAGAGGCTGTGAACAGGAGGACGAATCAGTAGAGCGCGTCTGCTCTGTAATTGCGACGCTGTTTCGGAAGTAAGGGAATCCATTTTGGAAGAACGATGGCCAACCATGGTTTTTCTCAAAACAGCCTCCTCGGGCAACATCGCCGCCTTTTTTACAACACAAGGCTGGGCAATGGCCTAGACAGAATGGTTGACTTAGGGAGGACGCACAGGGGGACCACTGATGCCTTTGTGCCGTGGCCTTTCAAGGCCACCTTCTCACGATTTCCAAATTGCAGACGCTATTTTACTTGTCGTGAAACCTGATTGACTACGTATACGACGTAAGACTCTATGCGATCTAAGCGATCGGATGCAGTTGCCATCACTAGAAAATCGCGATATGCACTGTCCAAATTAAATGTTTTACCTGATCTGACATTTCAAGTCAGTCTTCTGATTTTCGGAATTGAAAAATGATATTGAAACTATTTGCTTGGTTAACACTTTGGTTTTAATTTAGATTGTTTTGAAGTGAAACTTTTTAACGCGCGCTGAGGGTAAAAAATTCAAGGCCGTCACACACGAGTTGATACACGACCTAGGACCTAGCAAGACAAAATTCTGTAACGATATATAAGGCTGTTGCTGTTTAATCGTAAGAAGTTTCATCTCAAAAATGCCCACATAGTGCACACAAGATTTTTTCTATAAATATAAATAAAAGCGAAATAAAGGCAAAATCCACCACAAAAACGAGAAAAATAATTGAAGTGAGGTCATTGTATAATAGGTTAGGTTGAGCCAACAGATTTTCCTTATTCATCTTTTCCACGCTCCACTTTTCTATATGTTTTTTATTGGATCTGAACCAGATTGTTGAAACCGAATTGATCAAAACGGGAGCAATACGGGTTTAATTAAAATCCGGTTCTGTCGGATCGGTTTAAATGGATCGTAATTTCATGTTGTATATGTAGACATTGAGTTCATAATAATTTTGGTAGTAAGAATTTTGATTTGTGTTTATTAATAATAAATTATAATGGCACCTCCTACGACCAAAGTTTGAAATTATCTTAAAAAAAAAAGACAGGGGTTGTGTTTAAGAAAGGCGCACAATATTGGTTGAATAAGTAAATTTTAGCTAGAAAAATTACTAATTTGAAACGATTAAAATGGATATATAATATATCGAAATTTATATTTATACTGATAAATTTCTGACGATATATCGTGTATATGGATATATTGTTTCGATTACATCATTTGATTTACTATATCGATATATTTTTCTTGCCATTCCTACACCTAACAAGTTGGAAAACTTGCATAACATAGCTAATCCATCAGAAAAGTGGCACACGTCTCGTACAAAACAATTTAGCCTGGGTTTTTTCTTTACATTGAAAGTGGTTTTCAAAAGTGGAATATTTTATCAGCATTTTGCTAAAATTATCAACAAAACCAGCCCGAAAACAAAAAATTGTTGAATCCTCAATTTTTTAATGCCGTTCAGTATACAAATGTATTTTTATTAAATTGCAACAATAAGCACGAACAATGAGTTCGGCTGTTGAATCACATTTAATGCGTACTTAGGTATTTCGCAAGATCATCTATTGCAATAAATAATTTAAAAAACTAAGAA
The DNA here is from genome assembly GCA_016904865.1 of Pissodes strobi. Lineage (NCBI taxonomy): Eukaryota > Metazoa > Arthropoda > Insecta > Coleoptera > Curculionidae > Pissodes > Pissodes strobi. Next base: position 19,824 of record JAEQML010053813.1, read on the forward strand.
GCAGTAACAATAGGTACCTATTTTATTTGCCAAACGTGGCACAGAGAGCAACCGACCTTGCTATTTGCTGGTTTGTGACCTCAATATTCTGGGAGGTGAGAAAATTAAATATATAGGGTGTCTCATGTGACAATGCACAGTATAGAGAACTTGAAAATTCTTAGAAATACCAGAGTTGTTTAAAATAGGAAACAGTTGTGTCATGGAGGGTTAAAAGATTTTGAAAAATTATGTAATATCATTTCGAAGTTTTTTGGTGATTAGAGGGAGTTTGTGGTGGATTTCATGGGAGATTTCGAGGTAAATTTTACTTTTTGCATATCGATGCGTATAGTTTTTTGTGATACGCAAGGAAATTTATTTTCTTGAAATCTCATTTAAAACCATTTGAAGATGGGAAAGTGGGCCATGATTGAAAAATTTTGAAATTTTTCAAGCGATAAGCAGCGTTTTTTCCGATTTTATGGATATTTTAAGGTAAAAGTTGTGGAAAGTAATTTTAAAATATAGAACACAAAAAACACATGTATTTCATAATATTGATCTAGCATCGTTGAAGTTTTCAGTTCTGTCGTGTGGTCCTAAGCACTGAAATAACCCAGCCCTATCCTACATATTTTTTTTTATTTTCAAATTTTTTCCTATGCCTATTTTATATTACTACTTATTATTTATTTCTACATTGCCTAATTAAAGAAAGGAACAAAATTTTAAATCATTGCCATGAATAAACCTGCTAAATGCATATAAGGGAGACGCGGTAAGGGTTACAGCACAGGCGCGCGAGCCCAGAAAGGTTTAAAAGCACGCCCGCGAAGCGCGCCGGGATATTCTGAATTGAGAGTCCAAAGCTTAGGTAACTAAAGAGTCTGGCAGATTCTTGCGGGATCGTGGAGAGTTTGATCACGGTGAAACTGTGCCCCTGGACGACGTTAATCGGCTGATTCAGTGGTTACTAATTTCATAGTCCGTGGTTTAACAATCTAGTTAGGACTAATGTCCGTAGAGTTATGGAGAGTTTGGTCACGGTGAAATTATGTTCCCCGGAGGACGTTAATCGGATGATGCAGGGCCCATTAATTTCATATATCGTGGCTTAATTCGCCAAGACTCTGCGGATATTCCCCTAGCTTCAAATATAGACGTGTGCTCTGTCGCCCGGACGACGTTAATCGGCTGATACAGGCGATACAGGACGTGTCCATAGATCTACACGTAAAGTGATACTTCTGATACAGTCAATATCTCGATCTAGAGTTAGTAAGTCAAAATTCCACGTTCCACTCGGAGTCATCCAACAATCCAATCTGAAGGAGGAATGAAAAAAACAAAGTTTCCATGTGTACTATTCCAGGTGAGAACCAACTCTATTACGCAAAATTTATACTTTCATTATTTGAATTTTACGTAACTCTGTATTCTGGGGGCACGGTTACATAAAGAATCGATCCTATTTTTCTTGTCGCAAAGGGCAGGTAACATTTCGGCTAGACAGTAAATGCTTAAAACCTCTCCAAATAAGGCATGACTCTAATTTGTGTGTTATATAATCAATAAGTAAAAATTTCAAGTTTAAATACAATAAAAATTCACGGCAATAGTGAATTTAATTAACTCATAAAGCCAACGGATTACTGACAAAAATAAAACAGACTTACCTTTCTATTACCTCGAGGGCGAGCTAATAGACTAAAATTGTAAATTTCTTTCCGGTAGATTCAATAAGTTGTAGACAGGTTGGCGATAATAGGAGCTGCCTCCGAAAAGAAGCGCACAGCTGATTGAAAGCAAGTGTATAGTTAGATTTATTTATTTAATTTAGAGTTGATCAGGGATTTACCCTAAAATGTTTTTCTAATTTATCTCAAACTGATCAGGTTAAGGGGAAACAAAATAATATGTAAGACTAAGTAAAACTTGCCACACAAAATAAGAGAGTGCGGCTCTTGGTGATACCGTATATCTGTGCATGTTTCGATACTTGGACAACGTTGACGGTTTAAGCCATATAACAGGTCACGGTACCCTCACGGGTATATTATAGGCCTTAGCCTTTCGTGGCCTGTGACAGACACATAAAAAAAGTGTAAAATATTCATAATTTATTGGTGCCAAGATAATCTTAATAATGATAATTTATTGGTGCCAAGATAATCATAATAATGATAATTTATTGGTGCGACAATAGTCATAATAATCATAATTTACTGGTACCACAAAACATTCAATATTTTCACAAGTCAAATTAAAATACAAAAAAAATGCAAGAATTAAAAAGTATAAAGTACACTAAAATCTACACTATTTTGGTGTAAATAAAAGAAACACCAAAAGCACTACATTAAAAACATTATAACAGATTAAAATTACAACAAATTAAAATGGATTAAAATTGAATGCTCAGCCTTAAAAGAATAATACATTTTTATAATAATATATACTTTTATAAATATAAGATAGGCGTAATCACAGCATAGTTTTCACTACGGGTATAAAATACAGGGCCTAATACGAATGAAAGGGTAGTATAATCATACAGTAGACGACGGTACATGTGCACGAATTCATGCAGTATTGTTACCTATTGTTGACGTACGTTATATCTTGTGTCTGGATAATATTTAAATCATTCCGACTTTAATTTAAATCATCCCAGGTAAAAAAGAAAAAAAGATATAAAAATTATGAGGCAGGATCCGTTGAATCCCCCTTGTCGCAGAAGAATGACTGCATTCCCTGTGAGATATCAGTTATCGTCCGCGTACCGAAAGCACAAATTTGTAGCAGTAGACTCCAGGACCTTTAAATTACAAGGCTGGATCCGTTGTGTCCCCCTTGTTACAGAAAAAATGTTGGGCAGGTTCCGTTGAGACCCCCCAAACTGCAAGATCCTTGTTAGAGCACGTTGGTTGCATGCCAAAGAGATGAGTTATACCAGCTATAATCGCGTAACTTTACCGAATACGGGTGTTATTGAGCCCAGAACATCTGTTAAACATCACTAATATTATTATCTGTTTCCGTAAATGGGTAGTCCGTGCATGGTTAGTTTGAGTAGTTGGATGGACTAATTAGGTTAGTTTGGGTTAGTTCCTGCATTTTCCTATCTCATTTTATCAATGAATTTGTAATTTTGCGGTTACATTTCTTGCTGTGTTCTTGACTTATCATCGATTTAATTATTCATTTATTGTAACTGCTGCATTTTATTTTTTTTTTCACTGTATTGTTTTAGTTTCTGCAATTTTAGGTTAGAGACCTATCGTAGGGTAATTATCTTAGGTTAATTTTTACTAGTTATTCACCTGTTTGTTGCTTTGACATATCAGTGATTAAAATAACAAGATCTTTCTGTCTCACCTTGTCCTATTAGTCTTGGTCTGGGGTACTTGTCCACTGTACTTTACGAATGTTGTAGTTACGTGTTCTCTTCTACATTAATAAAATCCGCCTGCGAGTGAGATGGCGTATTTTAATTATGTGGCAAATAGATTAGTTGTTTGGCATCCAACCACTTTTATCTCTAGCTTTAGGAAGGCACTATATTTTCAGGGCAGATTTAAAGTATTAGCTTAGTAAGGCATAAAACTCAAAGCGGCAAGCAAGACAGGTGGCCCTAGAAGGGTAGGTAATTATCAGTTTAATAGGAAAGAAGCATGCATCATACTCTATCTTAACTACTACAAACACAACGTAATCTTGGGTCCTAACCAACCATTTGCGCAAGCGCTATCAACAAATGGTATTAAATAATCTATGACGATCACAGCTACTCCTTTACTTCTGACATGCAAATGCATGCCCCGGGTATGGGTTGGTTCAGCACACACCGTTTTTTATGTATTTTTACAACTCACAATAAAACATTTGCGAACTCCCATGTTTCAACAATGATATTACATATATAATAGGTGATCATTAAAGTTGAAGCCTTTGCCACTGACGCGCACGATCGTTAACGTCGTTAATGTTATGGAATAAATAGGCTTTAAAATTAAAATTCAGGTGCCTAAATATTTTATTAAATTTTGTATTAAAAAGGCACAATACGGGTTGTATTGTTTTCGGTGATTGTAGAAAATTATCCTCGCATTCAATATTAAATGTACCGCATAAAAATAAGCTAACAAAACTTTATTACGAAACTTTTCTGTAATTTCTATACATGGAAGGTGCATCGTTTCCTTACGCTAGGTCAGAGAAAATAGTAGCCGCTCGTAACTATAAATTTTATACATCTCAGCTACGGTTTGTTATGGTTTCGAATCACGTATACTACGATCCCATGTAGTACATTTTCAGTGTAGTGTTACAAGACTGAAAACAGATCGTTAAATATACATTAAGGTTGAGGAGTTCAAGCGCGGCACGGCATCTGACTTATTAGATAACTAGTGGTTAAATAGTTTTTAGTAATTTTAAATAACCACGTGAGAACGATGGCATTTAAATCATAGGCGTACGCTAAGTAGTTTAATATAATTTTTTTATAGTTTATATTTATAATGACATAGTTCTTTTACTCGGCTATAATATTATCAGGGTCGAGTTTCAAGATGTAAGGTTATAAAATTAGATTCCGGAAGAGGAAAACTATTTATTTGCCGGTCTATGTTTCAAATAGCTGTTTTTCAAATGCATATATCGGGTGTTCAAAATTTAGAAAACTCTGAAAAAAAATGCTAAGAACAAAATGCCTTTATTAGTGATGATATTAGTACAAAGTTATTGTTCCAGTTTAAAGGCTACGGTGACGGGTTGACTGAAATTGTTGATGGTGAACTTAGCATTGCTAATAGGAAATATCAACAACTTCTCTACAAAAGGACAAAGTGCTCAGAAAATTTTAGCTCCTGACGTCATGCATGTGAGCCTTTGCGATTTTGAGCGAATATGTAGGATGGGGCTTGCGGGTCGAAGGGTATTCGTGATCCAGACGCAATTGCTTGCAACGTTGACAGACTACTACGATAGTACCGGATGCCCGTATATAAAGAATGTATCTCTTATATTACAATTTCTCTAATATTGTAAAAAAACATATGTCCATAAGATGTTCTCTCCTCTTTTTATAATGTGGTATTTCGTAATTTATTTATTTAATTATCTAATACTACTACCTTGTTCGTGTACTTTCCTAAAATAATATAATATAAATAATTATAGAGCCGGCATTATCTGAACTATGTAACAGAAAGAAGAAGCAAAACAAACAATTAGTTTGCAAATTTGCTCATAATGGCTGCAGTAATTAGTAGTGTTATTTTCTTGCATTTTTCTAAAATTGGAACTATTTATGTGATTTTAAGTGCGTGAAACTTTGCAGCTAATATTTCGTTGTATACCTATTTAGGTATACAATCCATATTGTTAGGCGTATTTTTAAATACGAAAAACCATATATTTCGGACTGTTGCTTTTGTGCTGCTCGACCGATTTGTATACAACATAGTTTATAAGTTTTTGTTCGTGTTTAATTGTATGTTTTTCTCTCGATTTCATCTGGTTTTGTGGTAACTGATACTTAGTGTAATTATGTCTCAAAGGTGTTGTATTCCTGACTATATTGAAAATATGCGAGTCGATTCCTACATGTGAACAGACGTAATACAAATGATTTGTTGACTGTTAAAAGTTTGAAAAGTATGATTGATGTCATGGGTCATGTAATTCTACAATTAATAAATACATCTTAAGCCGGGGTGAATTTCCTGGTAAGCTAAAACTTAGTTTTGTCACCCCAGTGCAAAGTGGCCGATAGTATAAAGTTTATCAACAGATCTAGAAATATTTTGACTGAAATGGTTTGCTTTTTGCAAGACAGTCGGGTTTTAGAAAACATCCCTCTTGTGAGTCAGCTCTACAGCTTACAGTACCATCCAATCCAGTACCAAGCAATCGTTTGTAGTGCCTATTTTTGTCGATTTTAAGCATGCCTTTGAGACTATAGACCACGTAATTATGTTAAGGAAACTTTAATACTGTGGAATCAAGGGTGCGGTTTTAAGGTGGTTCTCCAACTTTTTGACCGACAGAATGTAAAAAGAGATAAATTTCACCTAATGAGGAGAAATTAAAATTGGCTTTGAGATTCCGCAGGGGAGCTCTCTAGGTCCGTTACTGTTTATAATTTACTTCATGATGTCAACTATTTTGTGAAATCCGAGTTTTTAAATGTGTTTGCAGATTACTCTTTTCTTTCTTGTAATAATAGGGATATACAAGGTGCCGTTGAAAACACAAATAATGAACTTAAAGAGGTTGAAAAATATCTTAATATCAATAAATTAAAATTAAATGTAACCAAAACAAAAGCAATGATTCTTACAACTAAATATAAATAGTCTTCTTCGGATAATATTAATATAAAAATATATGGTTTGCAACTAGAGCTTGTTTATGAAATGAAATATCTTGGATTTTATATTGACAATTTCTTGACTTTCAAATCTCATCCAAAAGAAAATTTCTAAGAAGCTCTATTTCTTCCTTAGAATTGTTCCAGAATTATGTACAGGATAACTGTATATAACACAAAAATTCAACCTCATTTTAATAATTGCTCATCAAGTTTATTCTCTCTTCTTAATAAGTATTATAAATCTTCATTACAGAACTTTCAAAAAAGGGGAATGAGAATTATACATGCATGTAATTTAATATTATGGTCACATGTTTGGATATCTTCTTCTTTGTCAGCCTTATCCGGTCCACTCCTGGACATAGGCCTCTCCGAGTCTTTTCCATTCCTGTCGATTTTGAGCTAGTTGTGCCCAGTTTCTACCGGCCGGCGACCTTCCTGGTATCAGCCAGCCAACGCTTCTGCGGTCTTCCTCTACTTCTCCTTGTTTCTCTGGGGGCGCCAGTGGATCACTTTGTTGGTCCATCTACTGTCGGTCACCTTTGTTTGTCTTCTTATCTGGGTTATTGGGGAGAAAATTACGATCTCGGATACCTGCTCCAACCAATTTAGAGGACCATAGAAGGAAGAAAGCACCTCATTGAAGAATGGCAGCAAATTGATCAAGATCATTGTATACGGAAACTTATTGATGGAATGTCAAGGCATATGGAGGCTGTCATTCGAGCACGTGGAGGAAACACTTCGTTACTGAGTTATTTGTTACTGTTACTGTTATTGTTTATTGTTATTGATATTTTTAAGTGTGTTTTTATTTAATGCCTTTTTCATGCTTTCAGTTTAAAGTTTTATAATGTTTTTATAGGGGTTAATTAAATTTTGTTAAAAGATTGTACCGTTTCTTCAAAGAAAGAAGTATGGAATGATTCAGCAAAACTGTCACTGTCATCCTCCATAGCAACCTTAGTTTTTCATACAGAAAATTTTTTGAAAATTGCAATGTCTTTTTAAAAAATCCATATTTTCCACAAGAATAATGATATCGAGGTGAACCAAAGACAAAAATGATAAAAATAGATGTGACTTGATAATCAAAACTTAATTTTGAACAATTTACTATTTCGCCACTCCACAGAGTATCTTAAACTTATGGTAAAAAACATCCTTTTGTTTAAACCTGTATATTATAAACGTAGGTCTATTTCTTAGTAAATTTTTAACATGTGAACGATTCTCCATTAATTTATCTACAATAGTCTTCAAAATTCATTTAAATCCGACATCAACTAAAAAAGTTATTTGCGATTGAAATTCATCGAAAATTTGTGCGGATCGATTATTTTGCCTGAGTGTATAACGAACCCAAACTAACTCCGTGGGCGCAATCAACAAAAACTAACCTAAACGCCAATGAAAACCTTTCATCTTCAAAACATTTCATGCAACAAAAAAATGCTTGAATTCACGCGCTTAAGCCAACAATATTCTGCTCACCACCCGAACAAAACAACTACCGATAAACCTAGTATTTGTATTTAAATTTCATTGACAACCGACACTAAGATATTGCTTTTCCGTCACAGCCCACTGCATAAACTGTTAATTTCAGTCCGTAGACTCAACTTTTAAAGATTTGTCTTGTCAAGTGAAGGGTACATTGAGGGTACGGAAACCCCACACCTTTAGACTTCAAATTTAAATTTTTGATTCCCCAAACGGTTCTTGATATGTCCGAAGAAGATTTTTTTTTAAATCAGCTGAAGCCTCGAGCTCAACAGCAAACGTGTTAAATAACTATTGGGTGCATTTCCCTTTGCAATTTTATCATTAATTCCTCTAAAATATGAAGTTTATAAATTAGGTAGCACTAAAGAATTTTTCGGAGTTCTTGATAATTACACTTTCCCATGCCTGATACTGTGACAACAGCAGAGTTTGTAAGTTAGTAAGCTAGGGATAATTACTAATTAAATAAGAAACAGCATCAGTCAACAACATTTGTATGGTCTCGAAATTACTTGCATTGAGCAGATCGAAGTGATACTAAAGAATTAATAAAATTATTTTCAGAAGTCAATGCACCAAAGAATATTTTTGGTAATAACGATTATTTTTTTGTTATTTTTTAGAATACACTTACTTACCTACGTTTCAATATTTTTGTTAATATATAACTATAATTTTTTTTACTAACAATTTTATTTAACTTTCATCTTATGGTGTCTATCAAAAATTTAAAACCAAATTTCTGGCTAATTCCCGGTCAGTTTTTATATTTTCCCGGTTGGGTTTCTGTGAATTTACGACATTTTTGGTGTTAAATTTTGAAACATTTATTTATGTCCATAGAACAAGAAGGTGGGTAAACAAAAATAAGTTACTTTTTTAAATTTAAAAGTTCTTGGTCGACAGCTACCAGATCTTTTTGTGATTGTTCAAGAATTGTTTTTCTTTTTTCCTCAAATTCTTCTGTTTGCTTCTGAAGCTTCCTTTTTTCTACTTTCCTCAAGTCACTTTCCACTTCTTTTGATATTTTTCCTTTTTGTGCTGTGTTATATCTTAAGTAGGTATTCCTCATTGAGAGTATCATTGATTTCGTATGTCTATATCTTAAACTCTGCAAATTTTTTGTAGCGAATCATACACTAACCTTTGGCCTATAAGTGAGTCTTCATTTAAATTATCAACCAAAGTCTCTCTATTGACAGAAAAACCTCTTTCTGCAGTCGTGTTTCCGTGAGAAATTGTTAGAAGAAGTTGAACTACCTTTTTTAAACTAGCATTTTTAATGACTCTCATCAAAGATCTTCAGGCATAAATGAAACTAGAGGCCAATTTCAACTGCGTGATGCAGAGAGCGTAGTCGAAAGGTTTGAGCATTGTCTGCTCACTCAAAATACCCTCTTTAAATTGATTTTCCAGTCGAATTCTTGTTTTTTTTCCATATATGTGAAATTCCCGTCTTTTTCCTGACTCCTAGACACCCATGTAAAAGGAATCTTTTTAGCAGAGCGTTTTAAAATCGGGGCAGAAAATTTTTGTTACTGGGCCCGAAATTTGTAAGATACGCCACTGAGCCCAGAGATCGACGTAAGACGTAACAAAAGTTAAATAACTTATGGCTGAAACAAAAATATTTTTGACATAGAAAGAACATTGCTGTATTAGCAAAATTAATTTAATATAGAAATTCAATTTTTAATTAGCCGAGGATGCTTGGAAGAAGCCGTAATATTAAATAAACCATTTACAAGTTTGTAAAATATTCATAATGTTGGGTGGTCATGTCAAAACAAGATACGTAGTGTTATTAGGTTTGGTGTAACATAAACTCGAAACTCGAGTGTAACAAATAAAGCGGTTATAGGGACGGCTTCAACGTTCACAAACTAGACCCTATAATTAAATCTCGAGTTAAATCTGGTAATAATAGCTGTGGAATTACTAAAGAATAGACACTTAAATTAAGGATAATAGTTAGTGGCGTTTGGCGTTGTTTCTTTAACGATAAACGACTGAAAATATATTCTAGTTATTAATTTCCCATATTATAAACATGATAGATGATGTAACTTGATATAAAACACTACATATAAATAAGCATTGTTTAAATGCTAGACTTCAGAGGCGGGGCGTTTTTTTTAAATACATTTGAGATCAATTGCCACTCTACATCAAAATTTTATCTTACGATACAAGTAAAGTAGGAATACATTTACAGCACTGAACGTGATATTTACAAAACGGGCGAAAGGCGAGTTTTATTAATCACGCAAGTGCGGTAAAGAAAAGGTATCATACGCCTTGCTTAAAACATTTTGCTTTTAGGATAGTTATTAGAAATTATAATTTGTAATTAGACAATCATTAAATTAATCTCCACCAACCTAACAATCAAATATTGGATTAGTTTGGGAACTAGGGAAATAATTTATAAATTTCCGAAAATGTATAAATTATTTCCCTAGCAAATGCACAGTGATGTGGTAAAATATTACTTACTATTCGTAAACCAGTATGGTAAGTAGGTACTTGCCGCACTGTTATAGCTACCTAAATACTTTTATGTACGGTTGCATTTTTGAGTACCGTTTATTGAGTTTCACGGTCATAAAGTAGATCATTTAGCATTAGTAAAATAAACAATATTTTTTTACACACTCAGTGAAAAGCATATTTTTTGCATGGCGTGTTACAAGCATTGATAAAATAATATATGCCTCATCTTTTACGTTTTCAACCTCATGGGGTTCCCGCACTCAGCTCACGCCTCGTGCTAAATAACCTACTCATTTGAAAACTAGTACTTTCAACACATGTTATGTAATATACCTACTATTTCTTACGACCGCTTATGAAAATGAGAAAAAAAAACACATTTAACTTGGCTAGAAAATGTTGTATATCAAACGAGTGTTGAAAATTTTTTTAACGCATATGCTGAATAGTACGTTGGATAACAATTGTTCAAAACGTACAGGGTGGCCCGTTTAAGAGAGGCCTATACCTTATCTCGAAAATTACTGGGGTTGCTAAAAAATTTAAATTCAAAAGTGGTTCCTAGTAAAATGATCTTTAATTTTTCTGTATTTTTTTTATCGTCACTTTTTTAAATACAGGGTGGTCAAACAAAGTTACATTTTTTAAATGATACACCCTATATTTTATTACATTTTTTTGATTCCACTTAAAATTCTAAGAATATTTTTTGATGTATGATGTTATACTTCTAGAGTTAGTAGTTTCACAACTATAAACAATTGAAAATCGGTACCTTGGCTAATTTTCACCTTGGTAGCAAGAAGACCATTAAAGATGAAGTAAAATGAACTTCACATTCCTATCATAACTTTTCAAGAGCTATCTAATGGTGCTAACTGATGGTACATAGTACATACCGAGGGATCAGATTTGGTACCCATGGTACCACCTCTCAGTTAGTACCGTCAGATAGCTCTTGAAAAGTTGAGATAGGAATGTGAAATTCGTCTTACTCCATCTCTAGTGGTCTTCTTGTTACCAAAGTGAAAAGTAACCAAAGTACCAATTTTCAATTGTTATAGCTGTAATACTGCTAACTCTAGAGATATAACATCAGACATCAAAAAATATGCTTAGCATTTTAAGTAGAATCCAAAAATGTAATAAAATATAGGGTGTTTCATTTTAAAAAATGTAACTTTATTTAACCACCCTGTATATAAAAAAATAACGAATAAAAAAAATACAAAAAAAAATAAAGATCAATTTACTAGGAACAACTTTTATATTAATTTATTTTTTGCAACCGCCGCGCCGGCGCGGCGCCGTAGTTTTCGAGATAAGGTATAGGCCTCTCTTAAACGGACCACCCTGTACATTACTGCACAGAGTGGTAAGTGTACCACCCTGTATAGTAATGTCCATCACGGCTTTTTACATTTGCCCATATCTGGAGAGGTAATTGCAGATGCTACTAAAAAAGTTAAATACAAAAGTTGTAGTTTTTCACGTATTATCTTTTAAAAATATCGTTTAAAATAGAAATATAGAATAATCTGTAAAATTTTGACGATTAAAACTACTACGGACATAATAAGTCTCGAGTCTCTGAGCGACCTGGACCGATTAACAAAAAATACAAAACCAGAAATAGGAACAAGGCAAATAACAAACCCAACAAAATACTATTTTTCCAGGAATACAGCAGCAGTCTATTCATTAGAACAAAATATGTCTAATAGTAAATTACAAGCTACTGTTAATCAAACAAACATAATACCGACGAGCAGTTTCAAACTCAAACCGACGACGTAAACAAAGTTAAATGAGTAAATCAAACTTTAATTAATGCACCAGCAAATTGCGAGACTGCTAAGATCCCTACTCGAATATTTGTTAGAAACCACAAACTCCAGCAAATTTGATCAAAACCACTGGGGATTATTAGAGAATAATTGTGAGCAAGTCGGAAAATTAAATCCAGCTGTGGAATGTGTCAGCCGTAGGTGCGAAGGAAGGATTCCACTATTAAAAGCATCACCGATATAGCTCACTTATGAACACTAGCGTAGTGGCGTAATTATACAAAGAGGGCCTAGGCTCTCCTCTTCTCTGGAGCTTTCTACACCTATCTGAAACTGAGATTGTGGATAATATAAAGTTAGTCGGAGTTTTAAAAAATACTTTTAAGTTACTGCTTCTTGCCTTGTGATAAGAGATTAAAGACACGCGCTCCGATTACTCCGACCCTTGAACGAAACAATATAGCATATTACATAACAAGTGTTGAAAGTACTAGTTTGAAACGAGGAGGTTATTTAGCACAAGGCGTTAATCGAGTGCGCAAATCCTCCGTTAAAACTGCCGCTGTTTATTGGTATAGAGAAAAGAGAAAAGCGGTCTGGTAGGTACTCAGTCAGTACTATAAATTTTGCTAAAAATAATGTTATAAGCAATTTATGTAAATGACTGAAAAGTAGAAATAATGTCTTGTTATAAACACAAAAACATATTTGTGAAATCAGAAACGACTTTTAAGAAAATAAGAGTTTTAATTCTGTCAATTATAGTCTTAGCGCCAGAGTTATACAATGCAAATTATGTAGTTATGATGATTTTAGAATTATATTTTGTTGAATTGCTTTACATTAAAAAATGAAAAAGTTATTTTATTATTTGACATACAAATATTTTTGGAAGAAAAGAAATAACAAATTGTATTGACATATAAACCACACTGCAAATGGGTATATTATTTATTAATAAGAAGTAATGAAAAGTGGTTTATTTATTTTTTTTTTATTTTTTTTTTATGTTAGTGGCACACACACTAAAGGGAGATCCTATGGCGCTCGACGAGCGGTGTGTGTGCGAAGATGTTGATTGACACGGTTCTTGAATAGTTATAGGTTGTAATTAGTGGGAAACAGATGTCCTGGAAGTGAGTTCCATAGTGATGCAGTGCGCCATCAGACAAAGGAGTTCTTGTAAAGCGATGTTCTAGGCGTTTCCAGATGTACGACGAACTGGTGCGCTCTTGTCGTCTGTCGTGACTGTCTGACAGGAGTTGCCAGGGGCGGTATGATGCGGGCCAAAGCGCTGGGAGCATCTGCCGTGAAAGTATCTGTAAAACAGGGACATCTCGGCCACATGTCTGCGGTGTTCCAGACTATCCAGATTCCGGGTCAACTCCGGGTCGCCGACGAGACGCACAGCTCTCTTCTGAATGGAATCCAGCAGCTTTAGGGTATGCTTTGGTGCGGCACCCCAGATATGTGAGCAATATTCTAAGCACGGTCTTATTTGCGCTTTGTACAGCAAGAGCAACTGCTGCGGTGTATAGAGTTTTATGTTGCGAAATAGCACACCAAGCTTCTGGGAGGCTGATTTTGCGATGTTAGCAACATGGTCATGCCATGACATATTGCTGTTGACCGAGACACCCAGCAGTCCGATTGACGAGGATGAAGGAATGGTCGATCCATAACGATGTCAGGGCCCGCTGTATTGGCCCTCTTGGTAAACGTTGCTGCTTGGGTCTTTGCTGCATTGAACTGGACCAAATTTCGGTCGCCCCAAGTTTGAACTTTCTCCAGGTCTTGGTTAATAGCTGTAATCTGCTCCTGTCTGCGGTGATGAGTCTCAGTCGCTGGTACGGGTTTTTCTAATCTAAAGTGGGAGACAATGGTACTGTCATCTGCAAAACTGTAAACAGGATTTTTCGTTTCGATCAGCAGGTCATTAATATAGATGAGGAACAGAGTTGGTGAAAGTATTGCGCCCTGAGGCACGCCCGCGTTGATGGTGAATGTGTCCGAGATGTGTCCATCGACTGCAACGTGTAGGGATCGGTTCTTAAGGAAACTGGCCAGCCAGGTGCAGAGAGAGGCTGGCAGTCCGAAGGACGGCAGTTTGTTGAGCAGTTATAATTATATGCATAATATTATTGTTCTTCAAAGCAGTAAACCAGAAGTAAGCGTAATAAACGGATTATATTTTAATATTTTGAGTAAAGTATGTGACTGTAAATAAAATGTACACAAAATTGCATTTTTGACGAAATGATGAATGCTCCAGTGAAAACCGAACCGTGAAAATAAAAACTCTAATTAAAACAGAGGAAATGACGAATTAAAGGCAAAAACTAAAAAATTGGCGCCACTTGTCCCGCAGTGTTGGGCCAATTTTACTTCTCTTATATATTAATGCTATTTCTCTTTGGCCCGCCAAAGGTAAATTCACCCTTCTCCCGGATGGTACTGTCATCCTGTGGGATACTAGCACTGAGCGGGAATCGTCTGAAAGGGTTGCTGGTAATGTCTATATTGTTAGCAAGTGGTATGACGCAAATCTGTTGGCGCTTAATTTGGAGAAAACAAATTTTGTTAGCTTTAAGTGTGTGGTCGGAGATATCCAGTTTGACTACAATTTGTTGAAATACCAGGAAAATATAAAGTTTTTAAGTTTAGTTTTATTGACAGAAAGCTACTGTTTCTCATCCATATTACTTGATGCACCAGCATGTGCTCTTATCGAATCTCACCTGAGGTATGGGATTTGCTTTTGGGGGAATACAAGCTAATATCTGCTTAACATGGTATATACTATGTAAAAGCGCTTTAAGATATATGTATTGTGTAAAGCTAAACGGAGGGAACAATGCATGACAATATTTACAACAAATAAAATTGTAAATTTGACATCCATCTTTATATTCGGGCTTGTATTAGGGTGTTTGTCTGGTATAGGAAAAGCATAATGGTGAATTGGATAGGCACGCGGCCTACAATATCAGACAGACTTGCTTACTTCAACTGCCTTTACCGGTAAAGAATTCGGTAGCATATAATGCTAAAGCGGTGTTTAATCATCTTCCTTTGAGCACATGACGGATGGTATCAGTAAAAAGGCGAATAAACGTTTGCTGATATTGTCTAAAGGGTACTATTCATTATCCGAGTACTATGAAGACCATCTGTAGTGGCTTCATGGTGCAGTGGCGTGCCCATGGGGCGAAGGGGGCTTAGACCCCCCCCCCCCCCCCGCTCAGAAATTTTCAAACAAAAAAGTGAAGAAATATTTAAAAAAGATGCTTATTCTTGAATTTCAAATAACACTACAAATACTTGCTAAAATCTTTTCCACTAGCTTGCCACTATGCAAAAGTTTGCAAAGAATACATACTGACTTGGGTAGCGCAGTTGCCCTTGCAAAAAGTGTCGGATATACTTTACGTAACATTCGAGAAAATGCTGAAAATGAATTTAAGCAAATTATGTTTAGCCAGGCAGTACAATATAATGTTGAGATAGCAGTTCCTCGAACTACCTCCAGACAAAAGTATGATAATGCCTCTACTATGGCTGGAATTCACTCAGGAGTTCAAAAGAGGATTAAACAATTAAATTCAAAGGCTTTATTTGTGCCATGTTTATATCATTCTTTGAATCTCTGCGGAGTACACTCTTTCGCTACAGTAGCGTCTTGTGGGACTTTTTTTTGAAACTCTGAAAAGTGTTTATAATTTGTTTTCGGCTTCAACCCATAGGTGGGATGTAATGATGGAGAAAGCCGTAGTTTCCATTAAAATACTTATTGAGACTAGTTGCAGTGCCCAAAACATACATTTCTATTACCGTTAAAATATTTTTTCAACAAAAATAGACTTACACCTTTCCTGTTGATTCATCTTAAAAATATTTCGAATTTTGCATGACCATAATTCTGTGTATTTCTGATGAATTACCCCAAAATATCACCCCATATCTCAATCTGGACTGAACATATGCATGATAAGATGCAATGGCAACCTCGGCATTCACGTGATTAGATATTACACCCAAGGCATTGCAGTATTGAGATACTCTCAATATGCGCCTTCCAATCAGCCTGCACGCCCAGAAAACGCATACTCTCCAGTGCTTTCAGCCCTTCACCATTCTATGAGAGGGCAACATTCTGTTCTATTTCCAAAGACTAAGGTCTGCATCTTTGACACGTTCAGCAACAGATCATTGCCTGCGAAATATTCATCAAGAGCCACCATTGCAGTGTGGACTTTATAAAGAAGTGTTTCATTGTATTCAAATATGAGCGATGTATCACCGGCATAATAATACGGTGTACTCTTTAGGGACATCAGTCAGTGTCTTCTCTATATCGTATATACGATATAGAGAAGACACCCCAAGATTGATCCCTGAGGAACTCCCCTAGTGACAGCTATCTCCTGTGATATACATAAAACACCACATTCATCACATTCCACCACTCGTTGCACACGATCTTTCAAATATGACTTAATCAAGCAGAGAGCCACAACACGAACTCCATGCATCTCAAGTTTTTTACATAGCAGATCGTGATTTACAGAGTCGAAAGCTTTAGAAAGTTCCATACACATTAACATCGTTTGATTATTGTTATTTAATGAATTTAAAACCTGTGCTTGGTAAAGTGCTCTTATGGTGGATTTACCTTTCCCAAAACCATTTTGTCTATCTGTGGTTACTTTTCGAAAAATGATACCAGTCTATCGAATACAACCTTTTCAAAAGCCTTACCAATATTGGACAAAAGAGATATAGGTCGATAGTTCTTTTCCACATCAATTTGACCCTTTTTGTGAATAGCAGTTACATGAGCCATTTTTAGCATGCGCGGGAATACACCTGTAGATAAGGAAAGATTTACAACATAAGAGAGAGGACCAGATATTTCCTCAGCCATTTCCTTCAGTACAGACACGGGTACTTCATCTTCGCCTACCGATTTTTTCTTTTTTAGATATTTTATAACTTTGACAATTTCTGGGCTAGTGACTGGGTTTAAAAAAATTCAGTTTTTAGCTCTATTTGTAATGAAATATTTATTTTTGTCAGAGTTACAGGTTGTACATGCATTTATAAAATACTTATAAATTTTATTTAGTATTTCGTATTTTCAAAAATAGTTTTTTTTGTCAGTATTTGGCCTGGTAATGTTATTCACCAGGTTCCACGTAGCTTTAGTTTTGTCTTCAGAAGTTCTGAAGTATTCCTGATTTGAAATATGTTAGCCCGCCCGATGACACCCTTCAAAGTCTTACTGTACTTGCCAAAATATTTCCTAAAGACGTGACCTTTAATTTTTTATGATGCAAAATTCTTTTGTTCCTGCAGGAAATTTTAGTTCCTGTGGTAATCCAAGATTTACCTTTTTTTGTTGTATTATTTTTTGAGCACAAATATTTGGTTGAAATAGTTTTAAAAATATATAGAAAATCATCGAAAGCATCTTTTAGGACATCGCACTCATACACATACGTCCAGCGAACATTTTGAAGCTCCTGTTTAAAGTGAGTCGTTTTATTTTTAGAGAACGCCCTTTTTAAAACAAAATTATTTTTTTACTGAGTGTTATCAACGCCGTCCACACACAGAACCTAGGCATTGTATTCTGAGAGTGCTGTATTCAAAACATATCCTACAGCTACAAAGTCAGGACTTAAATTACAAAATATACTATCAATTAAAGTGGATGAGCTTTTTTGTAGCATCAAAAACAGTGGTGACAAGTTAAAGTCATTCATTAAATCTAAGAAAATATTAGTTTGGTTATTTAAATCGAGCAAGTTTAAATTAAAATCTTCTGCTATTACAATTCTATAATTAAAAAAAATCAAATATACACAGTTCATCAACTTTTCTACCTCTCGATAAAAACGTCAAAATACCCCAAGGCTCGCCTGTACAGACATATATACAAAATTTTTGTCTTGTTTCCACTGGTCCTGTCAATTCCTTCTCCCTCTACTGACAGTCTCACTATACTATTTTCATCAACAAAGTCAAGATTTTCTTGACTATAAATACACAAACTATCGTGCTGAAGACTTTTTCTTGAAAAGAAAAACACCCACGTATAGTTACTAATCCTAGCAAATTATATTCTTTCCTGTTCCAAAAACCAGTGTTCATTGATACATAGTACAGCTGGCTTATTTGCCAGGCCATCTATTAGGGCTTCGATCTGTAACGTTTTGTATCGGAGACTCTGTACATTCTGCTGCATAATATACAGTTTATGCGGCTGTTGGATGCTGTTTTTCCGTTTTCCCCTTTATAATTAACTGTTGATAGCAGATCTTTAGCTTTGCTTTATTCAGCATACTTGTGTAGATGGCTCACTTAAATATCAAAGGTTGAATGATTTATAGCATAGCTGGTGTGAAAATCATTATTTGAGGCACAGCAGTTTGTATAACTTACTTGCTTATCACAGTCTTTGGTTTCATGGGACGAACTGTTGCATTTGCCACATATTTTTCGAATTTTGCATTCAGCAGATGTATGCCCATATTGACAGCTGTTGAAACAAAGAATTTACCCTCTGACTTTATCATGATTTTCTGAAAAGTTGCTGGATCACACTCAATTAAGGACATGTAAGTATTGGCCATCTTCTTAGATACTTTTACTTTGAGACAGCTCTCCTTTCTTATTATGGTGTTGTTTTGACCTCTCAATGTATCTATTAGCCCTTTCTCTTCATAGTTTTTTTTCAATCCCAACAATTTTTATACACGGATATTTCTTTTTCGTGGATCTTGGTGCTAACACGATCACCCATTTTGTTCTTTATATCATTGGGCAGTTTTTCACCCTGCCCTACGCCACGTACCTTTATAACAACAGTTCCATTTTTGTATTATTCATGCTTTTTATGCCAACACCAATATCACCAGGGTTAATTTTCTATTGAATATCTTACTTCATATTCGTGCCATCTTCTTCCGTGGTATATTCTCCATTTGGCCTTTCAATAATTATACCTTCTTTTGACTTTTTTAGTGCATTTGCATAATTTCTTTCGTTATTTGGTTTGGGTACATTCTGTGGGGATTCGTTTGGTCTGCTTTCGATTATCCGTTTTGCTTTCCAAATCGTTTACTTTAGGCAGGTTCTTAAGATTATTCTTCATGACACTAATGCGGGTGTTGCAAAACCATAAAATATTTTTGTTTTCGGCGACAGTCTTCGATTCCTTAATCTAACGCACATTTAACGCTTTTATTATTAACTACAAAATTATCTTCACAAATATTACACGATTCTGACAATTTATTTCGACCGGCAACACAGTACAGTAATTATATGGCGATACGAACATTACACTTTCTGCTAGCAGGCTAGCACCCTTCCTTTTATTTAACTTTAAGTTAGTATTGTTATGGGTCGACGAAAATTATAATTTGTTTATGTGACAACAAATTAATGTAATAATAATAATAATAATATAAGTTTGTACTATTACATAATAGGAAAGAAACCTCCGCTCCTTCCCAGTGTCAAAAAAATCAATGGAATTAGTAAATTCATATAGATAATGATAATAATTTGAAGAAATCATTTTACAA
>JAEQML010053814.1:0-39560 GCA_016904865.1 Pissodes strobi
AAAATAAGAATAAATAAATTAGTTTGGGTTAGTTTTAGTTAGTTTGGGTTTGTTTGGTTTAGTTTGGGTTAGCTAGTCGTCAGAGCAGGAGACAAGGGAACTTTGGTGAGAAAAGTAAATGAAACTTTATCTGTGATAAGTAGGTGGATGGAAACTAATCACCTTGAGCTGGCTCCCGAGAAGACTGAGGCGGTGATACCTAGCGGCCGAAGAGACAGAAGGAACATTTGCTTTAAAATAGGAGACACAAGAATAAATCCATTCAAAGTAGTGAATTATCTCGGCATTAGAATTGGAGAAAACACGGCGTTCGGAGAACACGTGATAGATGTAGCTAGAAGGGAGGAAGAAAAATTAGGAGCTCTCATAAAACTTATGCCCAATATAGGAGGCCCGACGAGTGACAAAAGGCTACTTTTGTACTCAGTGATACGGTCCATCATTTTGTACGGAGCACCGATCAGGCACGACGCGACGTGATTAGGATAAAAAAGTACCAACAAATTTTGGAAAATTTACAGACGAAAGTACTTCTAAGAGTATCTAGTGGTTACAGAACGGTATACACAGTGACGGTACAAGTGATCACGGGAGTGCCACCGATCGAGCTAATATTGGAAGTTGGAAGAGCGCATATATCGTACAGTGGGACGAGAAGATGGACAGATTCAGGAAACCAAACGCCTACCGGAATTGAGAACGAGGACTGCATGACAATGGCATTGGGAAAAGAACTCGGAAAAGGGACAGTGGAAAAGAGGCTAATTCCGGATATACGTAAGTGGCTGGACTGTAAGCATCGGAGAGGAAACTACTTCATCATGGGTCTTTTAGATCTTATACTACTGCATTTACTGCAATGAGGTAGACACGGTACATCATAAAATTTTTGTGTGTCCACGATGGAGTAGATACCGAATTGTAGCAGGCATAGAAATAGGCATCGTCTTGGCGGATGGTAATCTGATAAACAGGATGCCGGAAAGTGAGAGGAAATGGTCCGCTCAGCAGAAAATGATAGAGTCTATAATGGAGCAAAAGGAGAGAAAAGAAATAGACAGAGCGATGGTTCGCGAGGACTGAAGACAGGACCCACTCTTGATGTAAGCTCCCAGGCAGTTACAAAAGTGAGCGGACAGAAGGGGGGGAAGGGTTTTAGTCGACCGGTGACCTACAGAATGGGGACGCCAACCCGACACTACCTTGCTGACAGAACAACAAGCATTGGTGTCTGAGAAAACAGATTTCCTAATGGTCTCTATAATAATAAAAAAAGTTAAGTTAATTAAACTAACTCAAATTAACTCAAACTAACCTAAACTAACCCAAACTAAACTAAACTAACCCAAACTAATTTATTTATTCTTATTTTACGAGATAAACTAACCAAACTAACCGAAAGATTTAAAAAAAAATCTAAAACAAATTTCGTGTTGTTGATGCTCAATAAGTTGAAGCAAACGCACCATCGCGCGGTTATTTTTTTGCTAATCTAAACTAACCCAATACAACCCAAACTAATCGAAATTAACCCATAATTTGCATAAATTATGATTTCTGCCAGAAAATATTTGTATGAAATGACTTTTTAAGATGAATTCTAACCTTCTATAATAACAAAATAGTAATTTTATGTGAAGGACATATACCAAACAATTACGGGGGGTATTTTGGTATAAAATGACTTTTTAAGATGAACTGCAACCTTCTATAATAACAAAATAGTTATTTTATGTGAAGGACCTATACTAAACAATTACCAAAAGAAGAAATGACGGGTATAAACCTCAAAATCCAATATGTTTGACAGGGAAAATGTGAATAAGTTCCTATTTGAAGCCCCCGATGATATTTATTTAATGATGAAGGTTGTAATGATAATAGGAATTGCTGGAGCATGTGGTTCTAATGAACTCTGTGTAGTGAAAATGGACAATGTTGAGTTAAGGCATGAAGCTATAATTGTTACTTACTATTGCTGATTCCAAAAAATGGAATGGCACGTAAATTTACAGTGACTAAAGGTGACGATGACAAGGTTTGTTATTTCAAAATAGTTCAAAATTACATTGATATAAGATCTCACATGACGAATTTTAATCCTTGCTTCTTCATGCGATATCAAAATGGAAAGTGCTTAATGCCCAGTTTCTTAAAGTATGGATAACTTTATTCTTCAAATATTTCCTATGACAACGATTGGTAACACAATTGTAACCATAGTAATTATTGGCTTCATAACTTTATACACTAGATATCTGGTACTTCAGAAACCGGGCATCAATCAGCCTGTCGGGAAAAACACGATTTCTTCAATTCCAAGCAAAATTGCTAAATTTCTGAACTTTGAGAATTTTAAGCAGTATAAGACACTCCCTTAGAAAAACTTCGGCCACTTTATTGGCAAATACTGGAGTTGATGTCTTAGCTCTCAAGCGACATGGGGGATGGAAATCTGCAACTATTGCGGAAAGTTATGTAGCCGAGAGCGTCAACAATAAAAAGGAAGTTGCAAATAAAATTTTGTACAATATAACGAAGCCAGAAGTCTCCTGCAGTACTTCAAGAGTAACAGAAAACTTGGTTAGAGATGGAGAATTTATGGAGTCAGAACATTCCATACAAATTGCGAAAAATTGAAAAAACATTTTTCCAAATTTTGTAAATAATGTTCATAATTGTAATAATTGTACTATTAATATTCATTTCACTTAATATTACTCCATTTTTATAAATCATTGTTAGCTTGACGTTGTTGATGTAATAAAAAATTAAAGGTATCTCCTATGTTTGTAGTTTAAATTTAATGAATACAGGGAGGCATAAATTATTACCACCCAAGGGTGGTAAGTTGACTTACAACCCGTCGTCAAGGGTAATCGATACCTTTTTGGTAATTCTCACTTACGTCCTTCAAAACAGTGTCAAAATGGGTTGTTTAAAATACAGGGAGGGGAAAAAAGTGTTTATTCTCCCTGTAAGAATATTGAAGATTATACAGATGCTTTTTTCTACAATGCTAACTTTGACAGATTTTACTTGATAATAATGGTGATGAAATGGATATATCTACTTAATAAATGTGGAAAGTGATACTTTTCCGCTCGCGATTGGCAGTTAAACGAACGATCGTAGAAGAGTTCGATCAACAATCGAGTGCGAATAAGACAGTTTCCGCAAGTGTTAGCAGCTACAATATATTTTTGCCTACGATATAAATATATATTGAATATTCAAACGGCTGCTATACAGTTTAAGTTTCAAACAGCTGCTTGAAAAATTTGGATGCTTTCAAGATCATTGCAATTCATGTTCATATTCACTAATATTTTTTTTGTTATCAAAATTGTGAAATCCGGCCTTAGACGCAGAAATTGCAATCTGCATCTTGCTTCCGATGTCATATGTTCCCTTCCTATATCATTAACCAAAGCTAAACAATGTTTTAAATTTGCTTGTAATGGTAAAAAACACAAATATTTTTGCTAATTGGCAATATAAGGACTTCAGAATATAGATTTTTTTGAATAGAATAAATTAACGTCTGGTACTGTTACCTATTCACTATTCAGACTAAGTTGAGAAAGCAGGGTGAGGTAAAACTTGCCTAAAATTTTTTCTTGAATATTTAATGCCATGTATAGGATTTGTTCACTCTGTTGGGATTCTTGGTTTTTTTGAGCGAGAATTGTGAGTTCACATAATAATAATTATTGATCTTTAATAAATATTGGAACGAATTAAAGATTTTTTTATTTACATAAATAATATGCTTATTCTATAAAAATCACAATATAAAATAGGTGCTGGTGTTGGCTATTTTATATATAAAGCGTCTTCAGTACAGTAGGAAATATGGTGATCAGAAAGTAAGGGCACGTTATAAACCACATTTTGATAGTATATCTTACTTTTAATAATCAATCAATTACGTAATTATGGGAGATAGACTTCACGAAATTCTAGGCTCCTTAAATAATATTAAAACCAATTTATTATAATCAAGTTATGAAAGGCGACAATCGTCTTATGTACAAAGAAAAGTTGACGAAGCAAAAACTGTTTTTGGCGAGCTAAAAGGGGAAGTTTCTGTTATAAATACAAATATTAACGACTCAGAATTAGATGAGAGTGACATTTTATTAGTAAAAAATATTGTCGGAAAAATTAAAACGGTATATCAAGAAATTATAAATTTTAGTAGTCAAAGTACCGAGTAAAATATTAGTAATTCTGGTTCAACCATGGCTTCTTTTGACCTAAAAGTGGCATCTAACCTTTTACCTGTGTTAAACGATTCCAAAGAAAATACCAAAAATTTAATCGAAGCGGCCCAATTTTATAATACGACGCTTAAAAATTATGATAAACAACTTTCAATAAATTTTATTTTGAAAACTCGGCTCTCAAGCTCAAACAACGCGAAACTAAGATTAAAAACTACCTATACTTCTCTTGAGGCCCTTATTACGAATATAAAAACTTAGCTTTTAACTCGAAAATCACCTACCGCCCTTCAAGCAAAATTATTCACTATGAAACGAAATAAATCTATTGAGCAATTTGGTAAAGAACTGGAGGATCTTTTGGTTGATCTAACGATGGCGCAGGCAACCGACGACCCTGATATTTATAATATGTTAAGGCCTATTAATGAAAAATCAGCTGTTAAAAGGTTCGCAAATGGTCTTAGGAATCAAAGACTTCGAATTTTTTTCGATTTTTAAAAGATACTATAAGAGAGGCACAAGATGAGGAAAATTCATTCATAAACGATACATACTCGGAAAGTTGCTTTAATTCAGTTTCTTTTTATATAAATAAGAGAAAAGTAGATTTTCTCGTGGACACAGGACCGTCCTTGTGTGCACTTCAACTAAAATATTTAGACCCAACCATACCTTTATATAAGGAAAATTTAGAAATTAATGGTATAGACGGTAAATTAGTTTCCATAGGTTATAGTTTTTTAAATATTTGCATAGGAAATATAAAGTTTAGAGTTAAATGTTATATATTTGAATTTCTACCATGCCATGAGATAATTGGGGAAAACTTTTTAAAGTTATACAAAACCAATTTGAATTAACTTTAAAAAGTTTTCCCCAATTATCTCATGGCATGGTAGAGATTCAAATATATAACATTTAACTCTAAACTTTATATTTCCTATGCAAAGATTTAAAAAACTATAACCTATGGAAACTAATTTACCGCCTATACCATTAATTTCTAAATTTTCCTTATATAAAGTGACGTCGGCGCGCACGTGCGTCGCCCGTGGCGGCGCATTGGCCTTCGGAACCGCTCCAGTGAGCGGCCAAGGCGTACTGTGTGTCACGTGCGGCTCGGGGTGATCCAGTAGGGGGCCGCGTACACTCGGCTCGGCCGAGTGACGCTCTAGCTGCCCTATGTGGAGCCCCGCCTCGATTTGAGCTTCCCCATTATATTTATTAAGTGTGAGTTTAGGAACAGATTCCCTGTGATACCCAAAGGCCGCTTCCGGGTCTAATATAAATTTCTCAGGGTCCCCAATATACTCGCTAGAAGTCAGCGGGGGACTCTGGGTTAACGCTCTCTGTTCCTCTGACCTGTCTCTGTTCAGTTCTAGCACCAAGAGCTCATCCACACTCGGGGGCTTTTGGTGCGCGGTTGCCGTCGACTGAGGGGTTCGGAAAGTCATTTTTTATATTACAATTACTTATGTCTATGTTTTTTCACGGGATGCCAAGTCGTTATCGAGTCGACTACTCGCTATTTCAAAGAGTTCTCAGACAACGTCCAACCCGTAAACTGATCACACTGTCAGTCCGGGGGGAACGAAGGTGGGCCCACCAAAGCCTTCCCCGCTATCCAAGGGAAATTGTAGATAGCAGCCACCACAGAACGTCTGTCAGCAGAAGGCTGAATTAAATACAACACAAGGTTAGTGGGCAATAAATTTGTCTTGGGCAAGAAATTTAGAACACCCTATAGACGTATAGGAGTTCCACTTGATTCTAAGAGTCACCCTGTATATGGGGACTACAAAATTAACTCAAAAGTTTAAATTAAAGTAAAAAACAAAACTTCGGCTTACTTTCTCCCTTAGGAGGCCGAAACGTTATTAATGAAATGCTTTGAAGAACAACGGTAGTGGGGAAAGATTCCCAGGGGGGTCTACTGGCAGGGGATGCTTTTAAATGTATTTTATTTTTGACTAACTTTTGAGTTATTCGTCTTTTTGTATGTCAATGTACAAAATTTCAATTTTGACTTGAATCCTTATAGCAAGTCTTTACAAAGTGCCAGAAGGGCTTAGCAGGGGGGAGGATTGTCAAAAGGTAGTCGTCAGTAGTTGTCACACAAAATATCTACGACCCTAACCTAATCCTATCTCCTAATCTTGGCTAAGCCTTATACAAAAATCAGTAATTCGAATGATTACCAATTTGAACAATTGGGACACCCTGTATAGTTGAAATAAAATCCTGATAAATCCCTATGTCAAGTGATAGCTTGAAATGTGCCCCAATTCACTGGATAAGCCTTATACATGTACTAGGAGAGTTTAACTCGTAATCTAGTATTTTTGGTATAACAGGTTTTATTTGATTTTTTCTCTAATGAACAATTATTAACTAAGAACTTAAGATATTTTAATTAATATCTAACACGTATTAATGTCTTTAGTTTTTTGGGACTTCTCGCTCCGCACGCGAGATTTTCAAAACGCGTTTGGAGTCTTAAGGTTTCTAAGAAGACGGATCCGTACGAATTTTAACAAGGATCGCACAAAAATCGTCTTTTGAGGGCGTTGGACGATATTCGCGAGTTTTTGGTATCGATTACCTTAAGAGGGGTCGTACGGAAGTTGCTCGAGGAGGGCTTTTAAAAAATCGTGGTTTCTTGGGGATTTTTGGGGGGTGTTTGCTATGTATTATATGCCAATCCCTGGCAACTTGTCAGATGCTGCTCGACAGTTTTCTGACAGAGGTTTTGTGTAATTCAGGGGCGTCAGGGGGGACTTTTTGGGGATTTAATATGTGATTTGTGTATTTAGACCAAACTACTCCCCGGACACGACTCTCAGTTCAGAGACCGTGCTGGTTTTGTATGGTATACGAACTACTGATAAATAGCCTTTGATTCTTCTTTTGAAATAGCTCCAGTCGCAACAGTATAACTTCGCTATCTCCCGAACGAACTTGGCTAACTTATCACTCTTTGAACGCGCCCGAATTTTTTAGGTGAAGCCTTATTTTCTTTTTTCGGCTCCTATGCCTTTTCGCTTTTCACCCGTAGGCCGAGTAGGTAAAGTATGGGGGAGTCAGGGGGCTCTCCAGTTCTCGAAACCGAACTGGCCGTCGACGCGCTTTACTCTCGCCCAATGTTTAACTACGACTAGTATTGAGGACCAGAGTGGCACATACGTGAATGGGGGGAACCCAAACCAGTAGGCTGACTCAAGGTGCTCGCAACTAACCTTTTTCGCGGGTGTTGCTGTAGGGTGCGCACTACAGTTGAAGGTCTCGGTGAATTGTTGGTACTCGGCCGCTTGACAAGGCCTCTTCAAGTACTTAACTTCTGTCTTCAAAAAATTTTTTCTCCGAAATTTCTTCTAAGTCCTGAAGTTCGAAAAACTCGGAAAAACTCAATAAATTCGGTAGAAGGCTGATTCGGTACCATTTGAGAGTGCTGGTCCTACAATGCATTTTCCTTTGCTTCAGGGCCCTTTTCGCTCGTCCGTGAGCTTTCTACAGCCCTATCTTTTTCGAGATGTCGAAAAATCGGCTAAGTCTCTAGTGGCCAAAAATGCCGAAAAATCTCATAAATTCCTTAGAGATATGGGGCTAGGGACTAAATGGATGAGTTGTTCGTCCCTTTAGGATTCTTGAAGATCCACGTTGACGCTGGCCTAAGGTGGTCTCTCACTTCTTTCCTTCTCGGGAGCTGAGCGGCAACTAAACTTAAAACTTAATATTAATTCTAGCGACGCGCTTGCCGCTTACGGGTGGAAATTTCCACCCGATCGAGTCGGTTGGGATGTCGACGACGGTTGGCCAAACGGCTGATTCTAGAATTATGGAACGTTAACTGCCACATTCCATATTGTGCATTCGTACGCGGCATGCAATTTTATACAGTGGCGTGCTTAATTAAATGCGATTAAGTAAAGGGCGTTTTTACAACAAAAGGTATGGTTGGGTCTAAATATTTTAGTTGAAGTGCACACAAGGACGCTCCTGTGTCCACGAGAAAACATTAACTCATTTAAGCGAAGATAAAAAAGTAATTTTAAACTCAAGTAGTAGGGATAACCATGTCTCGATAATTCCTCCTAGATGTGAGATTATTCAGTACTAACAGAAGACTGTGTGATTTTACCGAACGAGATATGTCCGGGTGTGTTTGTAGCAGGGGTAATAGCGCAACCAAAAAATGGAGAAGTACCAGTCAAAATTTTGATCACGCGCGAAAGTGAAATACATTTAAAAATTGTTTGCCTAAAGCCCAAAGGTTGAGTGACTATACTTGCTGTCAGTTTAGTACTCAAAATATTTCGGTTAATAGAGTAAAGAAATTGTTTGATATGTTATATTTAAATTACTTAAATGAAGAGCTGCTAAGTTTGCGGACATATTTCATATGCCATATAAGTTGTCAGTTACAAATATTTATAAACAGTCAATCCAACCTTACAGGCTGGCGTAAACACAAAAAGAGGAAATAAATAACCAAGTATCGCGAATACTCGAGGATGATATTATTGAAAGTGCTCAAAACGAGTGGTCTTCTCCAGTCTTGCTAGTGCACAAAAAAAATAATTCATCTGGAGAGAAGCGTTCTAGACTTGTGTTAGACTACAGATTTTTAAACCGTACGTTGGTAGACATTAAATTTCTGATAGCAAATATAGCTGATATTTTAGATTCGTTGGCGGGTGCTCTTTATTTTTCTAATTTAGATTTAAGTCAAGGGTATTACCAAGTGGAATTGGACGAACAAAGTAGGAAGTTTACAGCTTTTACAAAGGACCGCGGCCAAAGGCAAATGAAAAGACTGCCTATGGGGCTAAAAATTCGTCCTAGTGCTTTCTCGAGACAAATGATAGTCGCGATGGCAGGTTTTAACTACGAAATAGTATATTATATACCTAGGTTGAGAAGTAAGCCATTATTTACCGAGCACTTTTATATCCTGAGGTGCGTAGCGCCGAAGGATATAATATGCGAGGTTAATAATGGCCTTCTCAACCGAGGTATATATAGAATTTTTTTTACTACTAACACTGATATATTACCATATTTGATTCGATTTGATTTTTATATTAGTCATTTTCTACTTATTTCTCAAATAGTTCGAAATATCAAGTAGCCTAGAAGTTCAGTTGTCTAACTGACAGATATCGTAACAAGAAGCGTTTTTTCGCGAGCTAACTACAATTAACCACGGCATACTACAGGATACTACTTTGTTTTCACGAGGATTAATTTAATTGTGGTGAGGGGAAGTTTCGTGACGTCACTATTACATCATCATTTTTCAACTACGGCTTACTACAACTTACATACGTGACGAGGTGTGGTACTCGAGGTTTGATGGAGTTATGGCGGATTAATTTTGAAACGTTAAACATGTGAAATGTTTGTTTTTCCATTCTGAACAAGTTTGTAAATTATACGTTCATGAAATTCTTCTATAGAAGCCTCATACGCATCGGAATTCCTACACAAATGTGCCCCAAATGGGATTTGGGCAGCATAAAGTATCCTGAACATATTCATCGAAAAAATACCATTAGTTTGCTTATCTCCAGAGGTCACCATTCTGTCATTAAAAATATGAGTAAACGTTCTGCACTGATCAAACTGATCATTTTCAAATAAATATGCAAAATATCTATATTCTTTTCTAGCAATGCAAGATCTAACTACGGTATTTTGGCGAAGACAGAAGCAGACAGTACAATTTGTGGTGGGGTGCCCGCTTGGGACTTACTTCAGTATTACTTGTAGTTAACCGTGGTTACTCGCCAAAAAACGCTAATAATCTCCTGACAGCTCCATACATACAAAGTTCCTTCTTTCCATCTAAATGTTGACAAAACCGCATTATTAATAAGAATATTATGGGGAGTCATGAAAAGTGAGTCATACTGTATATAATTTTTTTACTAATAGCACTGATACAATCCTTATCATTATTTGAATTGATTAGATTTTCAAATTAATAATTTCCTACTCATTTTTCAAATAATCCGAAATGACAACTAGTTGTCAAACTAACAAGTTTGACATTTTGACATTTTCCGTTTCCGTTTCATTATTGACCTAGGTTTTTTTAATATTATTAGGTTTGTTCTACCAGCGATTTCAAACGGTTCCAAACCATCCGGAGTTTGCGCATAGCGATATAAGCGACGCTTATATCGTTATGCGCAAACTCCGGATGGTTTGAAACCGTTTGAAATCGCTGCTAGAACAAACCTATTATTTACCTAGGGTGAGAAATGTTACTTCTCATTTGAGGAATGGAGTAAATAATGGTAATAGGGAATTTGCACATTTTTTTTTTATTTCAATAATCTGTTCTATCACACTAAAAAAGAAGGTGTGCCAAATCTGAAGTGTTAAATATCACCCGTTTTGTTTCTATACATTTTTAAAGTTGCCGTTACATCCGCGCCAATTTAAACACGATTTGACGTCATAGAGCATAACGATCGGCGCGGCGGATCGGCCGATCATCTACCTGCCACTAGTGCCACTTCTATTGCGACTCGCAGAGAGAGACAGCAGGTTATGCTTTAAGTTTTTAGGTTTAGTGGGTTGTAATATTTTTTTGTTTTGTCTGTGACAGTGTTTTTGGTTTGTATTTTGTGATTTGAACTAAAATGGAGAAAAAGACAGCGCATAAGTCGTGTATTGTACCAATGTGCACAAATACGACATTTAAACATTCATATAAAGCTGGATTTATAGTTTAAAATAACATAGGCATAGCATAAACATAGCATTGCATAAGCACATTACAAGAAATGGTCGGTTTATAAATATAAGCTTATGTTATGTTGCGCCTGAGCCGTAAATCGCAAATACTAACCTTACAAATTTCATAATTTTGTCTTAAATTTTTTAAAGAAGTATATTATAGGGTCTCATGTATATTAATTTATAAATCCTTACCATTCTCAAAAAGAACAAGCATTCAAAAAGCCAAAAACACCAAACTTTATTGAACATCGCATATGTCATTCTCTCAAAAGGTAAATACAATCAAAATTCTGTGTTCTCATTGGTCGAACATAAGCACATAGCATAAGAAGTTGAACATTGGTCAACTTCTTATGTCAAGCTTATGTTGTGTCTTATGTTATGTTGATCTATAAATTGCCTAACTTAAATATGAATGTTTAACTTCTTATGCTTATGCTATGCTTATGTTATGTCAATCTATAAATCCAGCTTAAAGGTACAGATTCTTCTGCAATATATTCTTCATTTTACAATGTTAGATGGTAGCTGTATCAATGCTATATCAGGAACAAACTCAACGCAAACGTGCTTTATTTGCGGTTCGTCTCCCAAGGAGATGAACACAGATAAAGTTTTCGAAAGGGTGACAAAAACTGAAAATCTTAACTTTGGGCTATCTTCCCTTCATTCATGGATCCGTTGTTTTGAATGTTTGTTATATATTGCCAATAAAGTGTTGGCAAGTTAAGGACCCTGGAAACCAGGCTATGGATCCACGAATTATGGGAATACGGCTAGAAGGTTTTTTCAAAACCCAGAGTTAAGTTCCTCGATAACCGGCATTAACAAAGAACTTATTTTAAAATTTTCAAAAATTTTAAGAGTTGTGTCTATATGACAAAAAATCAAGTTGGTGCAGTTTCAACGGCTTTTGAGGGACACGATAAATCTTTACATTGGATTATATCCTTGGTACTATATGCCTTGCAGTGTCCATACGATTCTAGTTCATGGAATTGAGATTATCCAACTTTTGGATTTGCCCATAGAGCAACTAGCCGAGGATGCATTTGAAGCAAGGCATAAAGAAGTCCGAAAAGTGCGCTTGAACCACACAAGAAAAACTTCTAGAAAAAGCTCAAATAAGGACATTATGAATAATCTACTACTTACCAAAGATCCATTTATATCATCTTTCAGAAAGATTACAACTTTCAAATCACGACAGGATAACATAAATGCTATCACAGAATATTTGGAAAGAGACTTTTTTGTTTGCAACAGTAATCGGATATTTTGCCTTCAGATATTGACTTGCAAAGTTGAGACAGTTCTGACCTTTCGGAAAGCGAATAATTTTTTCTATGCTTTTTTCAAATAAAGTTATGTTTTTTTTGCTTAGGGATCGAATGATTAATTTTTTTGAAGTATAAATTTTCATTTATTTACATAATGAGTAGCAATTTTACAATTTTGAACTTCCTTTCCTTTTTCTAAGAATGTTTATTTAATTATTTAACCATTTTAAGATCTTTATTTTTTCTGAGTACCTTCTTTATGAAGTTTTATATTAATTAAAGTTAGTAGTTTTATTTTAAATCTATGTCAAAATTTATTGAATTATTTTTACCTATATCTATGTATTTATTATTATTATTATTATTTGTATTTTATGTTAATTTATTATAAAAAATAAAATTGTGCGATGAAAAAAAAACCTACGACTTTTTTTGCCGTTTTGTGTTATACTGAATCCAGAAGTATTAAAAGTTTCATAGCGTACAAGCCAGCATACAAGTGAAGGTGGTATGTAATTATTCATGTACATTTTTTATAAATACCTAAACTCAGATTTTGTGTGTGTCAGATATAGCTTAGTGTATTAGCTACTCAACTGTTATTATTTAGTTTAAATTCGTTGTGTACAAGAGTAATGATTTTTGTCCATTTATCCCATTCACTCAAAGCACTGTGCGGCACGGCGACAAACTGATTATGCTCTTCTACGTCACGACCAGTGAACGCGCGTTTCCGAGCGCCTCGAATAATTCGAATTTCTTGCCATTTTTATTTCAAGATTTTGGCCACAATGAATTTAATTAATAGATTTGTTTTTACTAATCTTTTTTATAGGATGTCCACTTATGGTTTTTAGCATTTATTCCGGTTTTTATTTGTTTGTGCAAGTTCCCTATTTATCATGTTAGTAGTAAAAAAAATGTTTTGTTTGCCTAGATGACTTAATTGTTTTTGGAAGACATTTAAACGATCATAATAAGAACCTGATGGACGTCTTTAGTCGACTACGGAAAGTAAATTTGAAACTAAATCCTTTAAAATGCGAATTTTTAAAAAAAGATATACTTTATTTAGGGCACATCGTTAGCAAAGAAGGAGTATCACCTGATCCTAATAAAATTCACGCATTGGGAGAACACCGTTCCCAAGAGTTCTGACGAAGTAAAACGATTTGTAGCTTTTGCAAACTACTATCGAAAATTTATACCAAAATTTGCAGAAATAACCGTACCCTTAAACAAACTTGTAGAAAGTATGCAAGATTTGAGTGGACAGCTGAATGTAATGAAAGTTTTAATACCGTAAAAAATGCTCTTTCAAATTACCCAATTTTAGACTATCCTGACTTTTCCGAGCAAAACAAGTTTATTCTTCAGACTGACGCTTCCAATTTTGGCAATCGGTGCAGTTTTATCAAATAAAAATAACAAACCGGTAGCATATACTAGCAGAAGTTTAAACAAAGCAGAAATTAATTATCCCATTATGCATAAAGAACTATTAGCAATTTTTTGGGCAGTAAGGCATTTTCGCCCTTATTTATATGGTCGAAAATTTAAAATACGAACAGATCATAAGCCACTCATTATTTAGTTTAGCTGACCCTTCAAGCAGATTAACAAAATTTCGTTTGGGACTTGAAGAATATGATTTTTATATAGAATATGTAAAAGGTAGGGAAAATGTAGCTGCCGATGCTCTATCAAGGATTATTTTAACTTCGGGAAAATTGAAAAGTCTAAGCAATAATATGTCGGCTGTTATGACTAGAAATCAGTACAAGAATAGAAAAGAACCAGGTTTTGAGCGAGATAAGAATAATCATACACATGTTAGACCTGATCAACCGAACATTGTACAAATTCTTAAACCGCCAAAAAATGGTGTTGAATTAATTATAACGACTCAATCAAATATAGAATCTATGCAAAAAGACGTGACAGAACACTTAGGGAATTTTTATTATGTTCCATCACATTTTATTTTGTTTTATTGTCAGAATACCGGATCAACATTGGCGCGAGACGAAAGATCTGATTGAAATAACTAATAAAGCAAAAATAAATGAGTTATATATTTTAAGAGACAATACTAGTAAAGAATTTATTAACTGGATAGGTAATGAAATAAAAAATACGTTAAATTGGAGGGGCCCCCGTATGCTTGTAATAAAATGAGTTAAAAAAGTAACACATGTAGATGAAAGAAGAATTATTTCAAACGATTTTCATTTACTTCCCACTAGTGGTCACGCAGGTACAAACAGAATGATAAACAATATCAAAAGGTATTTCTTTTGGTCCGGGCCAGACAAAGATATCAGGGACTTTGTTAAAAGATGCGATAAATGCCAAAAACAGAAATACTCTTAATCATTATATCAGAGAACCCATGATAATCACGTCTACCGCCAATTTTTCATTTCAGGCGGTATATTAGGACATTGTGGGACCTTTGCCAACCGATATAGAGGGTTTTACATATATTCTGACACTCCAATGTGAACTTACTAAATTCGATGAAGCATATCGTTTAAAAAATAAAGATTCTGTATCTGCGGCAAGATCTTAAAAATAAGGCAAATTAACTCTACAGCGTACCATCACGAAATTATTGATGCATTAGAGAATTCACACAAGGTATTAGGTGCGTATTTAAGACTTCAAACCGAAAATTTAAAAGACACTTGGAGTACATGATTTTTTCAGATAATACAACGGTCCACACCGAAACAAAATATTCCCCTTTTGAACTAGTTTTTGGTAGGGAATGTAGGATTCCAAATAACTTAAGTAACATTGTCGAACCTATTTATAATTTTGAAAGTTACCCTCTTGAGCTAAAATATCGGCTACAGCGAGCTCACGAGGATGCCAAAACCAACTTAATACATTCAAAATTAAATAGAAAAGACATATATGATATACGAGTCAACCCTATCGAGTACAAAAAAGGAGATACAATTTTAATTAAAAACGAGAACGGCAATAAACTAATGGACTCTTGCTTTCTGGGGCCATACGTGGTTGTCAGCGAAGACACTCCAAATGTAGCAATACTAAAAGAGGGGAATTAAAATATAGTTCACAAAAATAGAACTAAATTACATTATCAGTAGGGCAATATATTATAAATGAATTATTATAAGTTATTATTAAGTTATTTCAGATAAGGCGCCCCTTTCCTATCTATCTATCGATATATCTATCTATCCATGATCCACTCTATATTCTTTATTCTATATACTTATTTAGCACCTTCTCGTTTCAACTTCTTAAAATATTGTGAATGTAATTAATAATATATCCTTGAAAGAATTTTCATTTAAAGGAAATGCAAATTCGATCAAAGTGGCTGTCCAGTAATCTTCTGTTTACATTGAGAAGTCAGTATATTACGCTAACCACGTGAAGTTGCAAAAACATTAATATGAATCCTTGACTGATTCGTTTTTCCTTTACTTTAAAAATCCAACTTTGGGTTAGTTTGCCAAGGGTTCACCTCTGCACGTCACTAGATTGGAGTGAATATACCGTATAGCGAACACAGTAAATGTATCTAATAAATAAAAGTAATGTCCAACTGAGCAATGGTAAAATATCGGTATATTTCAAGAAAACTTCTTTAATATTTCTAAACTTAGAATAACAATGTTCGCCTATACAGTACGCTAAGATCCCCTTAGCACTAAAGTAAGGCATATCTATTCTTCGGACAATTTGTACTAAGTAAACGTTTCTTAACAACATATATTTACAAAACATATTAAAGGGGCATAAAACTATAAATTCTAATTTATTAGCTTATAATCGAATAAAAAAAGTGCTGTGTGTAGACGAAATACCAAAATGGCATTATAATTAGTTAGTCTAGGAAATTTGAGCATAGAAATAGTTTTTGGAAGCTAAAATTGTGTTAACATAGACAAAAATTATCCACCACCTCCCCCAATTTCCTCTTCGTACTGCTTTCGGAAGCAGTCGCCCATCGGGAAGAAATCCCAGCATCTTTGTTGGTACATATTCCACACGTACGTCTCTTGACCCGTGTACTCTGTGTCTGGCTTGTTGATCAGATGCATTAGGAAGAACCTAAAAAATCGACAAACTATTTCGATCGTAAACATTGGCGTATTTACCACGGAATTAAGTTCAGAGGGCCCCATCTACATATATGTTTGAAAATAAAAGAGCTAGAAAATGATACAGTAGATGTTTATGTATATTTGCCCCCTTTTTGTGCCCATTTGCGTAAAATTATTCTTATCTTCGTAAAATGTCACGGCTTCATGTTAGAGACAATAAGATGAGAACAGAAATAAAGGTTATTAACTATTGACAGATGTGCGAAGAGACTTATGGCAAATATGACGAAAGTTATCCCGTATTCGAGTTTACATCGACAGAGTGGAATGTTTACTATATATACATTGCATGTTCTCTTGTAAGTTAAAACGCTATTTAGAAATCATCATAGGTCCCGAAAAAAGGAACATATCAAACTAATGACAAATTTCTGTTGAGGCATTGTGAGGTAGTTTAACTTACATGTAGTTGGCAAGGTTATGCTCTTGCTGAACGTGTGTATCGAAACCGTGCGGAACTTTATCCAGGTAGCCTTTATCCAGTCCACAAATGAAGCAATTCGAATCCATGTCTTCGATCACCTTCTCCAGTTGGTCACGAAGCTCACCAAAAGCGTCGATGATTAAACCTGAAAAAGTTAATATATAAATTAAGATGTATCAATCAATCAATATTGCTTTATTGTCCAAAGAATATATCTTATTGACAAAGCTTGATAAAAATATAGACAGTCATTAATATAAAAAAGTTTATCAGTTACTCTAAAACTAATAATAAAATTACTAAAAGACGTTATAAAATCTAATACTAAAAAATACTACATTTAACACTTTAAAAATCACAAGTAGTTAATTTAAAAAATACATAAATATAAATAACAAATTTAAATCCAATATAAAATAAACATATAGTAAAATATATTCAGACGCACTAACATAGATTCTTAATGTAAAGGTACAATGCAAACATATACATTAAATTGTTACAATACCAACATAAACATTAAACAATAAAAGTAAATAAAACATGTCAAGTTAAAAAGTTATCCTGGAAAAATTCATTTAAATCATAAAAGGGTTGTACAATTAGCAAAGATTTTACCCGTCTCCTGAAAAGCCTATCACTCTGGATTTGTCTGATCACAAGAGGGAGGTGGTTAAAAAATATTTTTGTTTTCATAAATTACAGAATTCTTTGACTGCGTGGACGTTGGTATGGAAAGAGGTATATTATGGGAGAGGCGTGTATTGTGGGAGGTGTTATTATTTATAGAACTTTTATATTTTTTGTGCATTAAGCAAGCCGTTTCCAAAATAAATATGCATGGCAAAGTAAGAAGTTTGTGATTTAAAAATAATGGCCTGCATGAATCTCGTATGTTTGCACTGCACATGTATCTTACGGCCCTTTTTTGTAGTAAAAAAGTTCCATTAAAAATATTTCTTGAGCAAACTCCCCAAAAGCATACACCATACCTCAAATGTGACTCTATCAACGCAAAATAGGAATTTCTTGCCACAGAACCATCCAATTGATTGCTAATCACTCTTATTGCGTAGCAATTTGAGGATAATGTTTTATTTAAA
The DNA here is from genome assembly GCA_016904865.1 of Pissodes strobi. NCBI lineage: Eukaryota > Metazoa > Arthropoda > Insecta > Coleoptera > Curculionidae > Pissodes > Pissodes strobi. Next base: position 17,929 of record JAEQML010053814.1, read on the forward strand.
CATTTTACATGGCTATCAAATTTCAACTTATCGTCAATAGAAATACCCAGAAATTTGTTTTCATTCAAATGTTGTAACGTTGACCCACCGAGATATACATTATTCAAATCGCACTTAAAAGACATAACACAAGTTTTATTTACATTAAGAGAGAGACCATTTGCATCACACCAATTTTGTATTGTTTTCAAATCGTTATTTATTAAAATATTAAGGTCAGATTGATCACTACCATGCCACAGCATAGTGGCATCGCCTGCAAAAAGGGTGAATTTTCCGCCAATATTATCACGTGCTAGATCGTTTATATACAATAGAAACAAAACAGGACCAAGCACTGAACCTTGCGGGACACCATATTCAACACTCAACTCAGAAGAATCCTTATTCTGGAAGAAAACCTTTTGCATTCTTCCAGACAAATATGATTTGAAGCAGTTCAAAGCTGTACCCCTAAAACCATAAGCCTCCAGTTTACTCAAAAGTATATCGTGAACGACGCAGTCAAACGCTTTCGAGAGATTGCAAAAGACTGCGGCAGCTAAATTTTTGTCATTTAGACTCAAATAAAGAGTCTCTAAAAATGAAAATATCGCATCATTTGTGTTTTTGGCCGTCCGAAATCCAAACTGTGCAGAGCTTAATATATTGTGTCTCTCAAAAAATGAAACCATACGTTTCTTAACTAATTTTTCTACAATTTTAGACAGTGTCGGCAATAAGGCAATTGGGCGATAATTTGCTGGAGATTTCTGATCTCCTCCTTTATAAAGAGGAACCACAATAGCGGACTTCAGACAAGACGGAAAAACGCCAGTACTGAAGGAGATATTTGTAGCCTCAGATAGCACAGACAAAACTTCATCTGAAAGGGACTTAAATATTCTTATTGATACTCTATCCCACCCCGTAGCCTGGGCATTTTTTATTTCAGAAAATATCTATTAAAGTTCAATAACATTTGTTGGAGCAAAAAAGAAAGACTCACGTACGTTAACATCTAAAAACAATCTAAAATCCTGGACATTCACAATTCGACCAGATATATTTGCTGCTATGGAATAATAATAACTATTGAGATCATTCGCTGACAAGTCAGTGGAAAATGCGTTTACGTTTTTCCCCCTGAGATCGTTCACAATACGCCATGATTCTTTTTGTTTGTTATGAGATATTTGGAGTCTATTTTGGTAATACATGCGTTTCGCTATTTTAATAGTTTGCCTATAAGTGGATTTGTATTTATTGAAAAAGGAAACAAAATTCAGATCGTTCATAAAAAACCTTCTGATATAATGCAGATAACGCATATTTTTACTTGATACTTTCAAGCCTTTAGTAACACAAGGTTTCCAGATTTACTTATCAGCGTTTGAAGAGGAAATGCTGCATTAAAAATGTTTGTAAGGTTATTACTGAAAGCCTGTAATGGGTTTAAAGATAGCAAAAATTCCCGACACTGACCTTTATTGCTATATTGCGCGAACCTCTCATAATTTCTACAAATATATAATCTACCCGTCTTTAATTTTCGTCTACGCTCGTTCATTTTACATTTAAAACTGCATAGAATTGCCTCATGATCTGACAAACCTGCATTTACCACCCTGCACTGGACACCATCCCTTAAAAAATTACAGCACATGTAGTCCAATAAAGTAGCAGAATGCAAAGTGATCCTGCTAGGATGATCGTCAAATACATGCATATTAAAACTATTAAACTGATCAATTAACAACAAAGTATATGCTTCATTGGAATTTAAAAAAATCACATTTAAATCACCACATATAATGGTGTTTGAGTTTATAGGCAACTGAGACAAAATAATTTCAAGATTTAACATAAACTTGTTAATTTCACCTATTGGAGCTCTATACAATCAGAGCACATATAGATTTAAGTATGAACAATAGACAATAGAAAATTCAAAGGTCTTTTCCTCCAAAAAATGCTGAAACTTATCTATTTATACAAAGTTAAACAGGTCGTAAAAATCCTTCTTTATGAGAATCATTGTACCTCCGTTCCTAAACTCAGATCGAGAAAAACTATCAATTAACTGGTACTCGGGTACAAAAACGGGCTCGTCCACCTACAACCAATGCTCACACAATAAAACAAGACTTGGATTTTTGTAACTGTCCAATAGAACTGAGAGTTCGTTTGTTTTAGCCCTTAAGGATTGTATATTCAAGCACATTAGAGTAAAGGCAGAAGAGCTGGTGTCACATCTAAAAAATTTTCGCTATTTAAAATGGAAACATTAGGACTCGTTAAGAGTTCGGACTGGACGATATCCGTAGATATAACTTCACCAGAACTCTCCACTACAACAACGTCGTCCAAAGTGTCTGATACATTCACAGATCTAGTTACAGACTTACAGTTAGTGTCACAACACAGAGAAAAAAGTGGAGCACAAAAAGAAACCTTTGGGGTTTTCCAAGAAATGGCAAACTAACTGACATAATTAAATTTTTGAATATTTAAATTTTTCATCTTCTTCATTACAAAGGTTCTCTACAATCGTATTAATTTTTTCATACATATGCTTATTTCTCTGTAATCTGTTGTTGGACTTAAAACACACAATAAGATTTGTGTATTTCCCTATCCCAAAAATTTCTTTAAACTCCGAGATTTTAAAACTTACACAATTACTTACATCCAAACAAACAAACACAAAATCATTTTGCGAGTATGTAATAGTTTGGGAAAATATGTTTTTTGAAATATGGGATACATTCACATATGGCATCACTATACCTAGGATAGCAAAATCGTTGTTGTAATTGTTTACCAAATTGTTTAAGACAATTGAACAGTTCTTTGCACTTTCATCCCCGATTATCAAAACCCTATCTGAAGGGCATCTCTGTGTGACTTTAGAGGTACATTCCTGTATTTCCCGCTTCACATCGTAGTTACTTGAGTCAATAGAGCCGGTCTTATTAATAACGGTGTTTAAATTAGATTGTGCTGGTGCACTCTCACTTACTTGCTTAGAGTTTAAACCTTGCTTGAAATTTAAAAGTTCCATTTTAGCGTTTTTCAAGTCCGTAACATAAACTTCATTTCCTTGAGACATCACCTCAATTGTGTCACGTTCAGATTTTGGGAGTTTGAGTCATTATTAAGTTTTGAAGCACCCTCGTAGCTATTGCGTCTAGCATTTAGCTTTCGGAGGGATTCGTTGCGCGAGTCTCGGCTTGGTACGGCCCGACCGGATGGTTGAGGGGACACGAGTTTTGCGGGAAAAAGGACTCGTCTTCCTTTTTGACTAGAGAAATGGTTCCGTTAAGTCGGCCGTAGTTTTATCTCTCGCCGAAGGCGGATTTTGGTCGATTTACGGGGAAGTATTTCCGTTTTGGTTCTGGGAACCTGCTAGTGAGATACGTATAGTGTGGTGCCATTCGAAAGGTTCGTTGCTCGAAGTTTTATTAGCTGCTTCCGCTTGGTCAACCCAGCCATTGTACGTCGTGTGTTTTGTTGTTATTGATTCGAGTTCCCTTTTAGTAAGGGCTGCATCCAGGGGGCAGAAGCCCTGACGAGGTGTGGGGAGTTCCTACGCTCAAGTGGACCTAGTTGGTGCTTTCACCAGCCTACGCTAGTTCGCGTCTAGTCCGTCCGAAGCATCCGGTTAATCCTTGGGACAGAACCCTTACAGATAAGTTCTTAGTTTTAGGATTTAACTTTTCAATCTCCTGTGTCAGAGAAGCGATTAAATTTTTCCTGCGCTCCATTATTGTGTGGGTTTAGTTTAGAGCGCGATACTCCTTTAGCTGACGCGTGTGCACACCGTTGGGGCCTGTAAAGTTTAACAATTCCTCCCGCTTTGGGATTCATAGCTACGCTAGATTATTTGGTTAGTCTTTACTTGGCGGATTCAATCACTTGTTTTTTAGTATGTTTATGAAATAAAGTGTACGATTTGTTTTTATTTGCGGTGTTTTATTTGGCTCGACAGTAGTTGAGCATATCGATTTTTTTCCTAGATGTAAATTTTTTTGTCTTACCCGCAGAGTTTCAAGGACGGGGGGTTTTGTAGCAAGTTCCGGGAACATCGCGGGGACTTCCATTTCGGTCCGTTTCAAAGTTGGTGGCGCCCAAACGAACTACACGTCGGAGCCGCGGCAATTGTCCGCTCGCCTAACAGCTTGCTGCAGGACTTTGCGTTTTGGTACCGCCCCGTGTGCATCAAGTAGAGGAGACTGGGTCGAATTCGGTAGGTAGTTTATTCTAAGTTGTTGGTGGAACTCATCATAGCTCCACAAGCTTTGATCATCTCATAATTTAATTTAATTTTTAACCTATTCATTATTAAAATTGAAAAAAAAGGATTTCCTTTTCGAAAGAAAAGTGCGTGGCAATTGTTGTTAATATATTGTTTTTAATCTCCTGCATTTCCTTTAGTTCCTTTCCAAGTTTTCTCTTTTGAAATACAAGCTCTTTTATTTCATCTAAAAGGGAACTTTTTGCATACATTTTTTATTTAATCGAGAAAGTTCCAACTTTTGAGAGTTCAGTTTGGTTTCGTAATCCTGTTCTGCACCAAAAGCCGTGTCTTCAAAATCTTGGGTTCGGCGTTTCAGTCTTTTGATGAAATTTTCCTTGGCCTTGTCATCACTAGTAAGCCTATCTATTTCGCTTTGCAGTTCCTGAGTAATCTTTTCACATTTGATTTTAAGTTTCTCAATTTTTACATCTTTCTTATGTGAGTCATTTGCATTATATATTAGAGCCGTTGTTACTAAACAAATAAATAACCATTTTTTAAGTAGTTGATCTAAAACATATCCGTTTAAAAATGAAAATACAGTTATACAATACCTGCTAAATCAGAATATTCCTTATTAGAATGAGATATCTTCCGACCTTTCAAATACAATACGTTTCACCCTCAGAATATTTGCCCCTAAAATCCAATATTTGCAATATTTTACATTCAACACCAATACTCATAACATCAAAAGCTTTTGATAAGTCGAAGAGTGCACTCTCCATGATCTAAACAAAGACCCATAGACAAATTTCATGAAGTCATGTGTTGCGCTCTTCGCCTATTTGCCTGGATAAAAGCCTTTCCAATTCAGGAAACCTACGTTCAATATGTTGTACAATTGAATAAAACAAAATATCCTGAGAACTTAATGTTTCCTTCGGCTATAAACGAGCTATGACTACGTTGATGTACATGCAACCCAACCATATAGAATCACACGTAATCTCACATGCAGTCACTATAAAAAAAACTGCAGCTACCTCTAAATGTGTACTACTAACCTTGAATGATAGCCAGCAAAATAACAATGACGAAGAAGAAAAAAGTGATGTCGAACATGATGCGGTACGCTTCATAGTCATCGCCATCGGGAGGTTCTATTTCGTCGCCGATGCCTCCACCAGCCCGAACGCCCTTGTATAGATGGAACACGAAACACTGGAAAATTACCGCTCCAATTAGTAATCAATTTTACGTAAAATAATTCATAAATAGGGTATGTATGCGGTATGCTCAATGCATGCTGTTTGCTAATATGCAAAATGTAATGAGTAAAAAATAGTAAATAAGCATATTTGAATTTGAATGTTAAATGCGTGGTTTAAATAAAGAGATAAAATTTTGTGGTCAATCATTACTTGCAATTGAAATACTACTTACAGTCAACATATCGTGGCACTTTTTATCGATCGCTCCTTCATCCTCCTCTTGCACATAGAACTTCCTGAAGAAGTTAAACGCAATCACGGTGTAAATGTAGACAATGATGGTCAGCAACATCACCGTCAATACCAGCTGTTTGCCGTTGTGCGTTACGGATTGTAAAATAGTGCGCAAGGTCTTGAAACCGACCGCGACGTCAAGTAGATGAGCGGCAAAAAAGAAGTTGTTGAAGTTGCCGAGGATAGAAAACACGAAATACCATAAGGAGTAGAGGAAGGAGTTGTCCGTGAAGGTGACTCCGGATTTCCATATCTGGTATCGCCAGTCGATGTTTATAACGCTAAAAGAAATAATGGAATTAGATAATTTCGTTAAAACATGTAATTTCTAAATCTTCAAATTTAATTTTATATATTTGTGATTTTGACAGTAGACTTAAATGAATCTTAATAAAACTATATCTGTAAATGTAAATATATAAAATTAGTGCCTAACCCTTATCAGGAGAGGCATTGCACCTAATCATACCACAATATATTCAATAATCAATTTACAAAATGAACGTTGAAAAAAACATCTACAAAGTATTTGTTACAAAGCTGTATACAGAGAGAGGAAATTAATAAGAAAGAACATCTATGTAATCAACAATTCAAAAGTAAAGTAAATAATACATAGCAGTATATAACACAGACACTAACCTACATCTACAAGTTTTTATATATGTGCGCCTAATGAACCCTAAAATCATCGTTATAAAATTCTGTAAAACTGTAATGGACTTTAATTTTGAGTAGGGACGAGGCAGACTTTTTTAGATCTAACATTTTCAATGCGTTAGGTAAATGATTAAACATGTTTAAGCCTTCATAAATTTGAGAGTTTTTAGAAAGTGTACTAGAAGGGAATCCAAGCTTAGTTGCTTGTCTAGTATTATAATGGCTGGCAGCCGCTAAGTCAGAGGTGGAAAGTCTGGATTTTTTAAAGATCAAACAAACTGTCCTAATTCTACAAGACTCTTTAACCCCAACCTTACATATGCTCTGTGTTTTACCCGAATTAATAAAAAGTGAGTTTTTGTCAGCCCAATCAGAGATCCGCTGTAAGTCAGCATTAATCAACCCAAGCCCTCAGGCAGACGACCAACCAATGATGGGCATTTAAAGATCCTTTACACAAATAGTGCACTATGTAAAAATCGACCTCTCCTATTGGTCGATCCATCTCGTATTACGATATGTCTGCGTGATGCAATCGATTTCTATCAAGAACTCTCGTGGTGTAGAGGTTTAGATCGTTGGGTCTCACCTGGAAAGCGCGGGTTCGAACCCGTTGCTTTTTTTTATATTTTTTTAAAGATTATGTTTCTAAACAGCTTTTTTTCATGATTTTGGGTATGTCTTGGGTTAGATTGGGTTAGCACCAGGTTAGTTTCCTTTTCTTGACCACCCGTAGCGAGCGAAGCGAGCGGAGGGCCATGCCGATCGGCCAATGGGAAAGGCCGATTTTTATATAGTGCACTATTTGTGTAAAGGATCTTATAATGCCAGTGATGGCAGATAGATTTGCAAATCATCCGCATACATGTGCTACCTGCAGTTATTTATTTTCTGAACTAAGTCAGCCACAAACACTATGAAGAGAAGTGGTCCCAACACTGACCCTTGCGGGACCCCTCGGGCCACAGTTCTCCACCCAGAAATTACCATACCCTCATCACTAGTCAGTTGTTGTGAAGGTAGCTTTTAAACCACCCATTTGCCTCAATATTATAGTGCTTTAGTTTTGCCATTAAAAGTTCTATATTGAGAGTGTCAAAGGCTTTTGTCATATCTATCAAAACAGAGGGACAATTTCCATTATCCAGGGATAGGGCAATATATGTTGTTATTGTTAAAAGAGCTGTCGTACAGCTATAATATGGTCTAAAGCCAGACTGTAATTTTGGGATAATGTTTCTGCCTAATAAGTAATCAAGCAATTGCCCTTTCACAATTTTTTCAATTAATCTAGATAAAGTTGGCAAAATACTAATTGGTCTTAGTTCATTAATATTGGCTGGATTGTTCACTTTGAGCACTGGAGACAAACAACTGCAGCAAAAACATCATATAGGCAACTGAGGGCAGAATATGGCACAGAAGGTGGTCTGTAAACAACCCCCATTGTTAGTAATTGTTACCTATATTTAAAACGTATCCAAAGTTGATAAATTCCATTATTGAAGTTGGGAGTATCAATGAGTGTCGGCTTGAGTTTAGACTTCACATAAATTGCAACCCCACCTCCCCTACCATCTCTGTCTCTCCGAAAAAAATTCGAAACCATTACTTGAATAAAATTCTGATAATAAATTACAATTTAGCCATGTTTCCGACAATGTGACAATGTCGCAGTCAGATGCTTCAACAAAGTACCTGATATCTGAAAACTTATTGCACATAGATTAGGGATTTATATGCACTACACTTAACGTGTCCTGGCTAGTTGATATGGCCGTAGGATTTACCTTCTGTATGGTCGCCGAGGGCCCCTCTGAAACTTTCGGCTTCTGAACATTTCTCGGGCTTCACTGCCACCATCATGTGTACGAGGTTTAAACTGATCGACATAACATCCATCAGGCCAAAACGCATCAGACAGATATCGTTGTTCTAGCTCTTCAGGTACACCAAGCTTAAATGCCGAACTCCTGGGACTGCGATATTTCGATGGAAGTTTTGTGCAGTGATATGCATTTGCATACTTTGGATCCAATACAGCAATTATATCTTCAGGTCTAGTATCTACATCCAAATTTGAAAGATAAATCCATGTCAACTTGGCTATCCTCTCCCCAAAATTCTTGTTAGCAATTTTCAGCATTGGTTGTTCAGGTCCAGAACATATTTTACCTGAAGGAGCTTTTATGCTTTGTTTTATCCGGCCCACATGTACAATATCACCAGCAAGCCTTTCCGAGGGCTTTTCCAGAGTTTTACCTTTACCAGCTGCACCTGGCACCGACTCTCTCACAGAATACAAATTCCTTTCACTGACACTGCTACCCAGAGATTCTTGGCCAGATGTACCAGTAAATGGCCGTATCAATTCCACGTTGGTCTCCTTGATTGCATTCACTATTCCATCCATTTTATTATAAATTTGGGCAGCTTGTTCTTCTAGATTCCCCTTTATACATTTTATAGTTTCATGGCCGGATTTAAGAATTAATTCGGGATTCAATATAACTCCAGTTTTACCATTAAGCTTAGAAGTTATATTTGTTACCTCCTTTTCAAAAGCAGTCATCTTCTCAGCATCAGTACAATCAGATTGCACCACTGGAATTTTTGATTCTAAAGTGAGTTTTTTTATTAAGCATGGTCAGTTCATTTTGAAGCGTTCCAACATGCTTAAGAATTTTTGGAAAGGTCTTAAAGTTTACCAAACAGTCAGGGCAAAGATGTACTAAGGTTCGAGTTTGGCTTGGAATAACTCTTACCTCTTGTGCTTGAGTTTTATTACACTCCTGACAAATCACTCTTCTGCATGTATCACAGGGATAATCAAACCGGGTCAAACCTATTTTGTCCTCCTTAAAAACACAGGTTGATTTGCACTAGTAACATTTTCCAGACATCTTCTCAGTTGATTCACAATCCTGCAACAGGGCAGGTTTATGGTTTAGTTTCCTTTGTGTTATTTGACTCTCGATAAGTGAGAAGTAAACAGTCTTGAATAATGACCTTCCCAACTCATTCGAGATTATGCGAACAGAGAACTTGAATGTGATTTTGAAATTTTAATTTTTTGTCAATGTAGAAACCGAGAAATCTAATTGACTGTTTTTTTCTTATATTACCACCATCAAACATAATATTTTCAAAGTTAAACCTAAAACTGAGGATATTAGTTTTATCCACATTAAGACACAAACGATTTGCGTGGCACCACTTCTTGATCCTTCCCAAATCGGTTCCAACCATGTCACTGAGAGCATCTGGATTACTGTGAGACCATAGCACAGTCGTGTCACCCGCGAACACTATGAAAAGTCCTTGAATATTCAATAGAGTTAAGTCGTTTATGTACAGGAGAAAAAGGAGGGGACCAAGCGCAAATCCTTGAGGTACCCCATGTTCAATCCTGAGCAAGTTAGATAGTTTACCATTACACTTAACTTCTGTTCTCAAGGTAAGACTCAAACCACTTCAGGGCAACACCCCTAAAACCATAGCGAGAGAGCTTGTCAATCAGTATTCTATGATTGACACAAACAGATGCTTGAGAAAAATCACAGAATACCGCTGCAGCCACATCTCCGTCATTCAAGCACAAGTAGAGACTCTCCAAGAAGTGAAAAATTGCATTGGAAGTGCTCTTTGCCTCCTGAAAACCAAATTGATTCATACTTAAGATATTATGCTTTCTGAGATACTTCAAAACTCTTTCAACAATTTTTGACAGCGATCGAAGTAAAGAAATGGGACGGAAATTTCCCGGGACATCTGAATCGCCCCCCTTATACAGCGGCCTGACGACTGCAGTCTTTAAACAGGAAGGGAATTCCCTAGAGTCAAAGCATTCATGTATTGCGCCAACCAAAACCACAAGAGGTCGCTCAGGAAGGGCCTTAAGCACTCTCATTGATCGATTTCTGATGACTTTCTATTTTTAATTGAGTGAAAGACTCCCAAGAGTTCCGTCATATCCGTGTGGGCCAAATAAAACGACTCGGAAATAGAATTTGTCTTAAATAAAACATAGGATCTACTCTAGATTGGAGACCCGCAGTCACAGTTTCAGCTATACTACAGTAAAATTAATTTAATATGTCACCGTCAATCGAAACTTGATTACAAGAATTTAAATTACCTCTTAACTCTTTAACAATATTCCAATTTTCTTTCATTTTGTTACATGCACCGTGCAACCTGCTCCTGTAGTAGGCTTCTTTGGCCGTCTTTATTACCTTCCTGTAGACGCTCTCTATTTATTGATCACAGGTCGACAAGATTTTAGTAACACAAAGCAGATCTTTATCTTTAAAATTGAAATACCCTTCTAATAATAGGAAAAATATTCCTAAGCCCTAACACGTGCCACTGTTCAATAGCTCAATAACCCTTTTACATTAGCAGGTAGTCGAGTGGGAAATCAATGTAATGAGGGGACGGTTACAAAGGATGTATTTTATAACAGGAAAAGTACCTGAACTGTGTTGTTTACAATAGTAGACATAACATTAAGATTAGAAATCAGTCTTCTGTTGAGTTTCGAAGTGAGAGGTTCTCTGTGTGTAGATAAGAAAGTGTTTTAAGGACGGAAATGTCAAGACAAACGCGCCACAGTTGCAAAATCTCTCCTGACAAATTTTGTTATATTTGGGGAGAATTTATGGTGAAATCACAAGCCAGGCCATTTTCTGAAAGTGTTAAAAAAGCCTACTTGCTATACTTTGGTGTTTTAATTGGAGATCAAGACAATCAGTGGGTTCCCCATGTGTGCTGTGTTAGTTGTAGCGTATCATTGGTGCAGTGGATGAATGGGAAGAGAAAAAGCATGCCTTTTGCAGTCCCTATGGTATGGCGAGAACCCACTAATCATTTAGACGATTGCTATTTTTGCCTGACAATGACTGAAGGTTATTCCAAAACGGGGGAAAGCACAAGATCGACTATCCAAATTTGCGATCTGCAATGCGACCTGTTCCTCATAATCAGTGCCGATCGCACCTTTAGATCCGCAAAATGTTGTTTTGGAAGATACTGGAGATAACGCATCATCAGGCAGCTCCGAAGAACAGTGCACCGACCCTACTTTTACTCCAGATCCCAGTTCCGGCGAGACACATTTAATTGTTCAAAGTGAGTTAAATGATTTAGTACGTGATTTGGGGTTATCAAAGCAACAGTCAGAACTTCTTGGTTCCCGTCTTCAGGAATGGAACTTATTAGTTATCGAAACGAAAATTACGAATTTCAGAAAAAGAAATGCTCCGTTTTTTGCATTCTATAGTATGGAAAAATCGTTGTGTTCATGTACTGATATTGATGGTTTAATGCAGGAACTTGATATTGAGCATTCCCCCTCTGAGTGGCGTTTATTTATAGATTCGTCTAAATATAGTTTAAAAGCTGTGTTATTGCATAATGGAAATTTAAAACCCTCTATTCCAGTTGCCCATTTAGTGACGATGAAAGAAAGTTATGAAAATATGCGCACTGTTTTGGATAAAAATAAACTACAACACATATAAATGGCAGATATGTGGAGACTTAAAAGTTATAGGAATTTTACTTTGTCTATAGGACAGTCGTGCACTAAATCGGCATTATATAACAAAAATTTGGCCAGAAAGAAGTGAATTTCAACCGGGATCTCACAATGTTAAGTTTAGACCTCTTGTAGACCCCAAAAATGTCCTTCTGCCTCCTTCTCACATTAAACTTGGACTGATGAAAAATTTTGTGAAGGCTATGAATAAAGATGGTGATGGATTCAAATATTTAAAAGAAGTCTTTCCTAAGCTAAGTGATGCCAAATTAAAGGAAGGCATTTTTATTGGACCACAAATCAGAAAATTGCTGTACGACGTTAATTTTACAGAGAAGCTTACCAGGCAGGAACTCAGAGCATGGAACTCATTTGTTAGTGTTGTAAGAGGATTTTTGGGCAACAATATGGATGCAAACTACCAACAGTTGGTTAATGAACTTTTATAAGCCTACAAATCGCTCGGTGCCCGAATGTCATTAAAAATTAATTTCCTCCATTCACATCTGCCATTTATACCTGAAAATTTGGGAGTTAGTTGACCAACCAGCATACGAAAATTCAAAGACAACAACATGTTCTTCAAATTCTGAAAATCAACCAAGTAAGAAGTAACATTAAAATCCCCAGAAATTATAACCCTGAAAGAAACCGAAATATTTGTTAGAAGTATTTCAAGTCGCTCTAAAAACTCTTTCACACTATTGTTCGGTGATCTATAAATGCAAATTACATATAGATTTTGCGATCTGCAATACACAGTGGAAAGTAATATAAAATATACCTTCCTCTATCAAGTGAGCATACTTAGAATAACTTATTACGGGAAAGCTGCCCAAAAAAAATTTTTTTTATCAAGATCATAGGGCCTTCATGACCTAACTGGCTTTGACAATAAACCGATACTATCGAGTAATCCGGTTTAAAACATGTATCTTCGGGCGTTAACCAAGGCTCAGTCAACAACACGCGCGGTGAAGTTCCTTCCCATGTTTTATAATATACAAGTTTTTACCAGTTAAAAATACACTACCTGCATTACCTATAAAAAAAATAGCCAAATACAGTATCAGTACCCTTAAGGAGAGAACGCATTAGACCGCGCGCGGTGAAGTTCCGTGCATTGTTGACAAATAAATAATAATAAAAAACAATAAGCTAAATTTACTTACTACCAAATGATACTCTTGTGACCATCGTCGCTTTCTTGCTGCTGGAAGGAGGTTTTTTCCATTCCTAGCAGGTTGCTGATCGAGTCGAAGTCGTAGGTTTCGCTGTATTTTTGCCGAACCTTCTTTTTGACAAACTTGTCCCAATAGTTAACAGGAAAAGATCTAAAAGTAATAATTTTACGTCGAATACGAGTGCGTTCTCGCGCTTATAGAAAGTTGTACTTTTTTCGGGAAAGATATTTAATGGGATATATGACTTGCTCGTAATGTCTGAATCCGAGACAACTCGAAAGCAAAAATATTTCCTTTTATAAATTGGAACAAATATATTGCAAGACAGTTTTTTGTACAGAATGCAATGATACTTACTTTGCAGAAATAACAAGTTTATCCCAATGTGATTTCAGATCGTCGTCCTCTGGTTGTTCGGCGATGAAGAGCCCCTCGAATTCTAAGCGTCTTGCGATTTCCTTCTCTCTTTTGAATATAGCCAAAGGTACCTACCATTGCATAGCAGAATTAATTAAACCTCGGAAGAATTAAAACTTTATATATTCTAAAAATACATTTATCCATAGTTCTAGCCACGATAGCGACACCCAACTTTTATACTTGATGATTAAAACGATTCCCTCTTCTACTAAACCTATCTGTTAGACCTAAAATATTAAACAACAATAACTATGAGTCATTGTTGGGAAAAGTACAATATATACCATGCTTTACTGATTCTTTTCGAAATCGTTTCCCAAAAATTTTTATTTTGAAAAATGCAAAAATTAAATTCGGAGAATTGTTCGTATTTTTTGTATCCCGCACAAAACAGATATGATTATATTTATTTATTTATTAACATTGCCCAATTTTACAAAAAATAAAGTAATCTTAATTCTAACGCAGAGTTACATATTTATAATAATAATAAATTAGTTTAAATAATAACAGAAGAGGATTGTCTATTGAATATTGATATAAATTGTGAGATTTGTAGCAAAATTAGAGACTTCAAAATATAGTATGTAATTGCTTCAGAAAACCGATCTATTTGAAAAGAAAACAAGCGTAAGATGCTCATTAGCCAGTCTACCCGACCTTGATTAAAAGCATTTAGGCCATAGTTAGTTCTATGAGGAGGTATCGAGAATGTATTCCTCACACGTGTTTCCCTGGAAGGCACATGTAGCCCTATTCTATCAAGCAAAAGAGGACAGTTATATTTATTATGTAATAAGTTATGAAGTACTTTAAGGTCTTTTAGGTTCCTGCGGTTTTCAAGCCTCATAATATGAATATTCGATTCTAGCTGATGCTATGTTAATTGAGGGGTGTTAAGTTTGATGGCCATGTATTTAAGAAACTTATGTTGAACCCTCTCAATTTCCTGAATGTGAACAGCAAGGATTCCAGACACAGGAGGAGTATTCGAGATGAGTTCTTATTAATGAGCAATATAGTTGTTTAATTGCATTAGCATTTTTTACCTCACTAGTAATAATACGCTTTATGAACCCAAGGAGCTGAAGCGATTTAGTAACAGAGTTCCGGATGTGAGGAACAAAAGTGAGCCTTGAGTCCATAATCAAACCAAGATCCTTAATTTCGGAAACATTGATAAGCATATTATTTTCTATTGAATAAGGCTGTTCAATTTCCGACCTTGACCTGAAGAAAGTGATTGAATGACACTTTGAAGCATTCAGCTCCATACCATTTTTTTTTGCACCACACAACCAACCTGTCCAAGTCAGACTGGAGCTTTAGGCAATCTTCCAGTGATGATATTTTCATAAACAGTTTTAAATCGTCAGCAAAAAGGAGGAACTGACTGTGCTCAAAATGCGACCACAGGTCGTTGATGAAGAGATTAAAGGGAAGGGGACCCAAGTGAGACCCTTGCGGAACTCCAAGATGGGACCCGTATGCTCTCGGACTGAAAGTTATTGAATCTAACGATCTGGGAGCGCCCAGTCAAGTAATCTCGTATCCAGGACATCAACGGACCACCAACTCCCAGACTCCCCAGTTTAGATAAAAGAACAGCATGGTTGACCCTGTCAAACGCCTTGGAGAAGTCGGTATAAATTGAATGCACCTGACCACCACTCTCCAAGGCGTCAGAAATGAATTCATCATAAGCCAGCAAGTTGAGTTCTGTATTCTTTCCAGTTTGGAAGCCAAACTGTCTAAAAACAATAAATGAACTTAGTAATGAGTTCAAATACTTAGTTATGATATGCTCGAAGACCTTGGGAATGGCACTCAATATGCTAATTGGCCGATAATTTGTTATTGAGTCTTTTTCCCTGATTTATGAATTGGTGTTAGGTAACTTAGTTTCCAAAATTCAGGAGAAATTCCCTCAGCAAGAGATAGATTAAAAATAGTATGTAAGGGGCGGGCCAGAACAAAACTGCAATGTTTAAGAAGTAAAGGAGGTATGCCGTCTGGGTTCTTTGTTTATGTCTAAGGAGCTTAAAATGTGAGTATACATCCAATATAGAAACGTTGTACTCGGAGGCATTAGTGTTGTTGTACTCAAATTGTGGTCGGTGGTAATCAAAACAAGGCTTACCACTATAAACCTGAGAAAAATAATGGGCAAACATATTAGCAATTTCTACTCCGGAATCACTGTTATTTCCGTTGTATTGAAATTCACTGGGGATGTCGCGACCTTTTCTTTTAGAATTAACATAATTCCAAAATTGCTTAGGATTAGTAGTTAAGGAATTTTCCGTAAAGGCAATAAAAGTTGTGTTTGATTCAGCCAGTAATCTTTTACAAGTCGAGCGTAGTCCAGAGAATTCACGATACTCGCTCTGAAGTTTCGATTTTTTGTAGCGTTTATGTGCTTTTTTTTTCAATTATACAATACTTAAGCTCTGGTGAGAACCATCTGGGAAACTTGCCTAAGGAAATTCGTTTAAGGGGAACAAATATTTCGATTGCTGAATAAATAGCATTATAAAATATATTTACGATGTCATCCAGATCAGTTTGTGCAAGAAGAGCATCCCAGGACATGGCTCCCAGATATTCATTAATTAAGTTAAAGCTCGCTGATTTGAAATCTCTATAATAATCATCGGATAAAAGAGTTCTATTTGTATTATCGGACGTGTAGGGCACAGTAATGTCTAATGGAGGATGATAGTTACCCTGGGGAACTATACAATCGTCCGGTCTATGAACTTTACAGTTGTTATTTTGAAAAAGTATCAGATCGAAAATGGCATTGGTATGATTCGTAACCGTGTTCAGTTGGTATAATGCATGGGGGTGTTCCTCAGTCAACCTGTCGATATTTTCGCTGAATGAAACGTAGGCAGTGGTGGGGGACCGAGGTGGGAAGTATGCACCAGCTAGGATAAGCGATGCCTTCCCAGTTTCGATGATGACAAAAAGATCTTCAATATTATCATCGCCAGAAAGTTGCCTACTTTTAATGGATTTATGGATAGCAATTAGGACTCCGCCACCTCTGGAGTGAACACTTGTTTGGAGAGATCGATCCCTTCTATAAATTCTGTAATCTTGCATGTACAACTCGGCGTCTTTGATTGCGTCATTGAGCCAAGTTTCCACAAAAACAATAATCTTGTAGTGACATCCAGGGACCGATTCCAAGAGATAATTTAGTTTATTGCGAAGGCCTCTAACGCTTTGGAAGTAAATTAAGAATTCCTTGTTCGGTGAAATTAGGCATATTGTTGGTTTTTTGATATGATAATGAGGGTACCATGTCGATGTGTAATAGTCAGGTTAGTTTCACCTTGAGATCTTCGATTGTCCAGTTGAGTACGGATAACTTTTTCTTGTTCACGTTGTTGGGTTAGTCAAGTCAGAGTTGATAAAGACTTTTTTGCCCTTAAGCTTTGAACGTTTTTTTAATAGTAAGAGCACATTAGTGTGGCTAGATAATGTTACTTTAATGGATCTAAATCCGTTTTTATTTCTCTTTCCAACCCTAGTTGCTTTGACAAATTTAGGAGGGTTATCGATCAAAACACCAAGCAAATTCGGTATTTCAACCCCGCCATTGCCTTTTGCGAGGTTGAATATCATCAGATTGTTCGCCCTTTCCTGACGGTCTTGTAGTTCACCATAAAATTCCTGGCCTGGGTGTGGTGTAGCCGATGGAGATGCCCGGGCTGCCTTTAGCCTATTAACTTCTTCTTTGAACTCACTAATAGCTTTTATGAGTTTTGGTATATTTAACAGTCCAGTCCATTGCAGAAGAATTTTAGGATTCTCCATAACTCGAATCTCAGAAGCCGACAAATCAGAGCACGCCGGTTTCTTGTGAACAAAACGGCTACATCCGTCGCAAGAGAGGAGCCCGGAAGTATCTTCATCGTCCACCTCACATTTCAAACAAAGCATATTTAACCTCATAATGCTAAGTAATGTATATCACACAGGAAATTTCACAATACCGGCCTAGTTTGTTGGCATAGTAGGCGCGGAATACAAAAGAAACGTTAACAATGCAGTTTGTTTATTCTATGGTGATAAATGTAAAGTTTTTATTTATTGGCACCGAAGATTTTATGTTGAGATGGAATGCAAAATGATCAAATTTACGGGAAACTTTGAAAAATTTAGTTCATGAAATCACTATTACAGTATACTTGATGGGCAATTGTACTAATTGCGCGAAAACGCGATATTATTTACTAACTTAAGTACAGAATTTCGTTGATTTAAACGTATCACTATAAAACGATGTTTACTCTGCGAAATACAAACATACAAATAAAATTATAGAAATGAGTCGTAGAAAAATGAAATTTAAAGCGTGGTTCTTTTAGCAATAGTCCAAGTTGACGAGGTGGGCAATCAAATAATTATGAACATGTCGTGTTTACCTTCAAGTGATAATATGCGATTAGCATGGCCAAAGAAGCGATCGAGTGTAGCAACGCAGCCAGCCGCATCACGTGGCTCATGTAATAGAAATCCTCATCCACTATTACCAGCTCAGGACGGTCGTCCTCCTCTTCTGATCCTTCTGAGCCACTGCCCTCACCTGACCCTTCGAGTATGTTTGAACCTTTCCCGCTCCCACTGCCGCTCGAATCGATTTCCAACGTAGTAACCTAAAATACGGCAATAATTTAGATGAATAAATTGTGTAAATTAGAACAAGTTTAAAAAAAAAATTACAAATTTTTCGGATCTTAATCAGATTGGTACTTAAGGTAAGTTAATATGCGGTGTTGTTTGAAAAACAAGCAAAAATATATCTCATGGTTTTATCTTATATCCGCAGGACTACTTGGCGTGCCAGTGTTTAGTGACAAGTTCATCTTCTTGCAATGAAATGTGTAAATATTTAGGTGACAGTAAACCAATAATTTCATTTTACTTACTTTATAGAACAAAAGCATGAAATTGATGCAGAAAGCCAAAATCAGCGCAACGTACTTCAGGTTGTAAAAATTTCTCGCTAAGAAAGACACGGCTCTGCGCGTATAAGCGCTGATATTGATCTGTTGCATCGCTGTGGGTTCTGGGCTGGTTTTAGCCTTGCTCTCGGACTCGATCGCTTGCATTACTGCTTGTTGTGCGACTTGAGCCTCGGCTTTTTCTTGAGCTGCTAATTTGGCTTGTTCGCCGCTATAAATAAAATTAATAAATTTTAGAATTACAACAGAACTTTATACGCAATACCAAAATAGAATTTTTGCACTCGACGCGTTTGGCATAATCAGGAGATGATTAAAACTAATCTTACAACATACCTAAATCTATTTTATTCAAACTGTTTGCTTAATGAAGCGAAACCAAGAAGAACCAGTCCTAAAGTTCTATAGTCACGCTCACCAATACAATATAAGGAATAGGCCCTCTATCTCAATTTAAACTTTTCTTACATTTAATAATTGCCATACTTATAAGTATGCTGATCTTCTATCGGATATATTATGAATTAATTTTAAATTTTTTAATTGATATAAATGAGCTATGTGTTCCTTGAATCTCGTTTCTATAGATCTTCTAGTTTGCCCAACATATTTTTGCTTATAGTCCATGCATCCAATTTTATCCTTTGAACCACCCAATAATGTCTTAATACTAAGTGAAGTTTAACATCGTTTAACGTTTTAAAAATACAAAGAATAGAATATTGAAGTATAATCAGTAATCAGTATGTACGTATGTACTGTTTTACAAAATTACAAAATACGTCCAATTATTAAATTCTGACTAACTTTTCAAACAGTATTTCTTCATACTTTCTCAGTCATTCATATTTTTATAAACGGTATGATAGCCGATTGATTCATTTGATGCTTAAAACTAGTTTTGTATACATAAAACATAAAGTGTCTTAAAAATTCCAGTCATATATATTCTTCTTCTTCTTCTCGTAGCGTCACAACCCTTCGTGGGCCTTACCTGCATCTACGACTCGTCTCCACCTATCCCTGTCCAACACAACCTCCTTCCAGTCCCGTACTCCCAAGATTTTTACATCCTCTCCGATATTGTCCCTTCATCTAAGCCTTGGTCTTCCTAAAGGTCTCCTTACCACAGGGTTTTCCTCCCATATCCTCTTGATAAGACGTTCATTCGGCGATCTCTGTACGTGTCCGCCCCATATGAGCCTTTGTGCTTTTATTTCGTTTACTTAACTCGGTCTTTTGTACATATTCTTGAGCTCCTCATTCGTTCTTATTCGATATTGACCCGTTCTCTCATCTACTGTAGGCCCAAAAATTTTCCGCAACATCTTTTGTTCAAAGCGTCTTAGCACTAGTTCGTTCTGCTTCGTCATTGTCCATGTTTCCCAACCGTACATAATAACTGACTTGAATACTGCCGAATATATCCGTATTTTAGAGTTCCTACATATCAGTTGGGACCTAAACAGGTCTTGCAAGGCGAAAAAAAAATTATTGCCCTTTTGTATTCTTGCTTTTATTTCGCTACTGATATCGTTATCCGAGGTTATAACTGCTCCTAGGTACTGAAATTGATTTACGCATTCGAAATTGTAGGTGTCCATGGTTATGTTTTGTCCTATTCTGTCCCTTCCTGCTCTCCGTCTGACATGCATATATTTGGTCTTGTCCTCGTTGATCGTGAGGCCTACCCTCTTGGTCTCCTCTATGTTCATGAACATTTATTTTGTTTTAATCGTACTACCGTGTCAATGTCGTCGGCATATGCCAAGATCATTTCTGGGCCCTTATTTGTAAATATTTCCAGACCAATATTCGTTTCTTTGATAGCCATGTCCATCACTATGTTAAAGAGCAATGGTGACAGGCCACCGCCCTGTTTTAGGCCATTCTTTTTCTCGTAGTGCCTATCCGGTTCGGATGCTGGCGACTAGCATGGCTATTCTAACTTTATAGGCTGCTGCGCGGAACAGTTCAGTAGTGGTTAAGGCAAACCATTGTCTGAGGTTTTGAAGCCAAGAGTTTCTTCTCCGTCCTGGTCCTCTATGGCCATATATTTTGCCCTGAAGACAATATCGATCTTCGTTTCGTGTTATATGACCCACGTATTCCAGTTTCCTTTGTTTGATTTTATCGTTGATCTCACACTTTTCATAGTTCCTTCGTAATACTTCGACGTTGGTAATCCGGTCAGTCCATGATATACACAACATTTTACTGTAGCACCACATTTCGAAGTTTTCTCATCGATGCTTTAGTCAACGTCCATGATTCGACTCCATATAACAAAACTGAAAACACATAACAGCGTAGTAGACGTATTTTCGTAATTTTATTAAAAACTCTTTTCATTTTGATGAAGGATGCTCTGGCCTTCTCAATGCGGATCTTTATTTCCATAGATGGTCCCATTGATCATTTATATTTGTGCCCAGGTATTTATAGCTGCTTACCCTTTCTATTTGTTGTTGATTTACTATGAGTTGGTTGAAGGGGATGTGAGTTTTGCTAATTATCATGTATTTTGTCTTGTTTATGTTAAAGTCAAGGCCATATTGCTTGCTGCATTCTGCTTTGCGCGCAATCAGTGTCTGTAAGCCTTCCAAGCTGTCTGCGAATATGATCATGTGTGCGAATGTGTCATCCGCATACCTAATATTGTTCAGTCGTTCACCATTGACAAGAATCCGATTTCACTGTCCTCTAGAGCCCTCTTCATTATTTCCTCCGAGTAGAGATTAAAAAGTAAGGGGGACCTTATGCAGCCTTGTCTTACCACCCGTTGTATGGTCACTTCTTCCGTCAGCTCTTTTCCTACTCTGATATTGGCTGTTTGGTTGTAATAGAGGTGGTGTATTATTCGGATGTCCTTACCATCTAAGCCAATGAATTACAGCATTGACATTAACTTATCGTGTTTGACATTGTCGAAGGCCTTGCTGTAGTCAATGAAGCATACATACACGTCACAACTGACATCACGACATCGCTGGAACAGTACCTGTACTGCGAATAACGCTTCTCTTGTACCTTGTGCGTCACGGAATCCGAATTGGGTACGGGTTATCTGAGCTTCCACCTTGTTAGAAAGCCCTTATCTATAATATAGGGCTTTCTATAGGGCGA
>MU190919.1:6703-39555 GCA_016904865.1 Pissodes strobi
ACAGTTTAAAATTTTCTATGCCTAGAAAATTCAATTGTTCAGATGTTATCCAGTGTTCTGTAATACAAATACATTTACAGTCTGTATGTTCTTCAGGTAACGCATTCATTAGGTCTAGACTATTTCCCAGCGATTGGACGTTTTGGTGAATTATCCCAAAGTTATTATTACTTACACCTACCTGTATCTTATCTACTTTCTTGGGATTGTGTAATAAAGATTTTGAGCGTGCCCTAATTTCTTTTGATTCAGACTTGCTACTATTTGCCAGACCATTTATAAAAAACTACCAGACTAATTTATTTGATTTTTGTAATTACTTAGTCTTCTTTGGTATACAGGGCAGTTTCTGTCTCGAGCTGAGTGCTTATTTTCCGCAGTCTTAAATTTCATTTTAGTGCAGTTCACACACTTTAGGTCTGTAGCAGTTCAATCTTTACTCCGATGGTCAATAGCAGCACACTTATAACAACATGTTGTCTCTTGACAGTATTTGGACACGTGGCCAAAACCGGCACAATTACGGTACAGATAGACATGCTACTACGTAGCACGAAAGCATACTATTATTGAGCAATTGCTACCTAGTGGCAAGTGTGTCGAAAGCATTGCTAGTATCGAGCATGCTTAAACGAGCATGCTCACAAATCGAAAAACGGTCGATTTTTGAGCGTGCTACCTGAGGCGGGGGTGAAAGGGGAATTGTTCATAAGCAAGTGTGGAATGTGTTGCTAATGAGCATGCAAGTATCGATCACGGTCAATGTCATCCATCTGTCATTCGCGGCAGGTGTGCGTCTGCGACTTCACATCATAATGTCTCGCTGGGGAGATGAAACAACATTAAGATTTGTAAGTCTTTATCGCAGTTACGAATGCCTTTGGAAGCCACGGTCACCACTGTACAAAAGCCATAGAGCAAGAAATAATGCTTTTCATGTCACTACACTGACGTGAGTCTGCTAGTAAATGACATATCTACTGTAGTGTTTGCTTTGAGCATGATTATTCAGGAGCATGCTTAAAAGGAGCATGCTGATCTCAAGCAAATGTATCAGTTAAAAAGGCATGCTCGTTTTAAGCATGCGCATAGGCATGCTTTTTTACTAGCATGTCTATCTGTACCTTAAAAGCACATAGCCAAGTTAAAATGTTCCTCAACATAAACTTTCATACACATAAAGTAATATTCTTTTTTATCCGATCGGACGAAAAACGACACCTTTCCGATGTGTTTTCACACCGCAAAAGTCATTATTCCAGTATATTGTATTCGTTGCTTGGCAACATGCAATAACTGTACAAGAATAGAAAATAACTGTCCGGGAATATAACATTCCCGTCCTAGGCCGGGAATGTAACATTTCTGTCATATTCAAACGCCTTGTTTGTCAGATTTGACGTCTATCAAAAGTAACATTTAGCAGTAGTTTCCGTAGCTACGTATTAAACTTCAAGCTTGCTCGATTCAAAACTTGATATTATGTTGAATTTAAATTTAAAACACCGTTTTTATTTAGAGTAATATTTGGCTCTATTTTTATAAGTACGCATTCTAATAAATTTCGATCGGATAAAAAATAGTATGTGCAACTCGTAGGAAAAGCACATTCCTGGACTCCTGTGTTGCTGGCCTCGGCTGCGCCTCGTACAGCAACTACCACAGTCGTCCACGAATGTTTTGCTTTTCCTCCTAGTTACACAATATACTATTGCCACATATGAAAGTCAATATGCTCTAGGAATAACGTCAATTCTCTCAGTTTGAGAACACTTTTCTATGTGTGTAAGGTCAAAAAAAAACCGTTCAACCCCTAGTGCACCGCTTCTTAATTGCTTTATATTTTTCAAGCCCCCTTGTATGTCACTGGCATCAATTTGGTTTTTAAGTTGTCGGATTGTTTCTTTTGGGTCCGATATATTGTTTATTTGTATAATGGTTTTCAGTTTCTTTTTTGCCATTTTAGGTGGGGTTTTCCACGTTTCCGCCTCTTTAGGTTTATTTTCATTTGTTGTATGCAATTCTGCCCTTTGTGTCACGGTCGCATATGTTTTCTGCTGTGAAAAAAGGCTCTGTGGTTTGTGCATTGTCGATTCCTTGTCTACACGATTTATTTTTTGAAGTTCTAGAAGTTGTGTTCTGTGCTCTAATGCCATTTTTCTTTTTCTAACTCGCCAATTTTATTTATTTATTTATTTATTTATTAACGGACCTTGCCCACTTTTAGTACAAATTTTTCAAAATTTTACCTATAAATAGACAAGTAAACTCAAATTACCTATTCCAAATAAACTTAGCATAAAGTACCTATGTAATTACATCAAATCAACAGAAATAAAATAAATGTAACTGTTCAACACACCATAAACTAAATGATTAACCAACTAAATTAAATAACCCTTATAACAATCGTAATTAAATAAAAACAAAAGTCTTAATAATAACAATTGTCAAATCACCTTAAATTTGATTTAAATAACTCACAAGGCTATTAAAGCTGGCATTAAAGAAATCAATGTTGTCGGAATAAGAATTAGCCATTTTTGCCACACGTGGCATGAATGAGTTAGAACCGATATTAGTTCGCCTAAAGGGCTGCTCAAATATCTTTGATGATCTAGTATTTCGAGATGGAACGGAGAGAACCACTGATGAGATTAGAATGGGACAGTCGACCATATAATTGATAAGCTTAAAGAATAGTTTAAGATCTGCCTGATCCCTTCTAACCTTCAAAGTTGGAAGCGCAAATCTCTCTTGAAGCATTTTAAAATCATAGCTATAATCATCTCGGGAAGGAATATTTGATTTATAAGCCATACCTGAGAAATTTTCTCTGGACTTGCTCGATCCTATGAATATGGCATGCATAATGAGGGTTCCATACTGTTGAACAGTATTCTAACAAAGGCCTTACAAGGCTGCAATACAACAATCTAATTGCAGAAATACTTGTGAAGTCCGATGTAGTTCTTTTGATGAAGCCTAGCATACTTAGTGCTCTGGAAACTATGGTATCAATATGGTTGACAAATGACAATGAGGAGTCCATTGAAACTCCCAGGTTACGAATAGTTGAAACTTGAGATAAAAATTCGCCTTTTATGCTATGGTTGAACTGAGTTTTGGTGCGTTTTTTTGTAAAGCTTATGAACTTACACTTTGAAATGTTTAAATCCATCGCATTAAGGTCACACCATTCAGCAAATCTGTCAAGATCGGATTGCAGCTTCAGACAGTCATCCAATGATGAAATAGAAGTATAGCACTTGAAGTCATCAGCGAAACATAAAAATTTGGAAAATTTGAAACATTGCACGATATCGTTCATAAATAATATAAACAATAGGGGTCAAACTGGTGAGAGGAGTTTGATTACGGGGAGTGACTCCCCCGCCATTCCGAGTTGCCATGGGATATGGCCCATCAAATCCCATCGTCCTCCCCCAGGCTGGAGAACACCAAAGTACAAAGTCTGGAGCCGATCAATGACAGTTTGTGACAGGAGGGGCTGCATTGAATTGGCTGGCAGGAACGTCAAACTGGTGAGAGCAGTTTGATTACGGGGAGTGACGCCCCCACCATTCCGAGTTGCCACGGGATGTGGCCCATCAAATCCCATCGTCCTCCTCCAGGCTGGAGAACACCAAAGTACGAAGTCTGGAGCTGATCACTGGGGAGTGATCCAACAAACCCCATTTTCACCCGTGTCATACTAGGGACCGCCAAAGGAATGAGTCTGAGGCCGATGCTTCGAGTGGAAGCGGCCCTAGGTGGTAGATGCATAAGCCTACTCGCATCGTCCGGTGAAAGACCACCCCACCAGAATTGGGAAGCGCTACGTGGTTTTCCCAAATCACGTTCCGCTTCCGCGCTGGTGGTCCCGGGTTCCACAGTAGGAATATATGGACATGATGGTGCTTCCAGGATCAAAATATTCCGGAAGTAAACTCCCCGGCCATTCGGATCTCCGGGCGCTGGGTGGCCCTGGGAGCCCTTCATTCCGCATTTCACAGACAGCAAAGATACCGAACCAATTTAGAATAGATTTCTGCAACATAAGAGGCCTAAATACAAACATAAATTCGGTACACCAACATCTACAAGCAAATAGACCACACATATTAGCCCTTACAGAAACACAAGTATGTTCTATAACAACAACAGTGAACTACCTCTATCCTGGTTACGACTTACATACCCGATTTAGATATAAGTTCGGAATATGCCTTTTTGCCCGAAGCGACCTTTCATGTCACCGCGAGGAAACACTCGAACCGAACAACCTTGACGTCATGTGGCTCAAGTTCACCGCCAAGGGATTAACCAAGTTTATATGTTGTCTCTATCGCCCTCCGAGCGATAGAGCCTACCAAAGCTTTTTCTCAACACTAGCTACCACTTTTGACTCAATACAGGTCGATCACCCCAGTTCAGAAATAATCGTTCTGGGAGACTTCTATGCCCACAACACCAACTGGCTCAAACATCACAACAAGACCGACAACGAAGGTAGACGAACCAACTCGAATCTCAGAGAGGGGCAAATTCGCCGCCCTCCTGGATCTTTTTCTGACCACCAATCCTGACCAGTACAAGGTTACAGTTGGTCCGCCATTAGGTACCTCCGACCACAAACTTATTACGACGGTTTGTGAATTGCCACTCATACAGAAGGATCCACCATTGCCTCGCAAAATCTGGCATTACAATTCTGCAAACTGGGACGATCTAAGGCAGTTTTACCTAGATTTTCCTTGGCTCGACGTCTGCTTTGCCACTGACGACCCGTCAGACTGCTGCGAAGAGATCATGCAAGTAATCTCCTCAGGAATGGAAGCATACATCCCAAATTCCATCAAGTTACCATCAAAAGGAAAGCCCTGGTTCGACAGCAGATGCGAAAGAGCCGTAGGAAGGAAACAGCAAGCCTATAAGTACTGGCAGTAAAATCAGACCGCTGAAAATCGCAATTATTTTATCGAAGCGAGAAACGAGTGCAAGCGTGTGATCGACGAAACTAAGGACAAACACAATCAAAGGATCAGGAATAAACTTTTGCAATGCCCCAGTGTCTCCAGGAATTTCTGGTCGGTTGCAAAGGCAGTAAGTAACGACTTTACAAAAACGTCTCTCCCACCTTTGACGGACGAACGTGGCATCACGGCGACTACAGCCAAGGAAAAAGCAAACATGCTCGCCAAAATGTTTTCATCGCACTCTACCTTAGACGTGCCCCAAAGCAAGACTCTCCCCACTATACCGAACATCAACACCACCATGGCAGAAGTCAAGTTTTCTCACCGTGATATTCACAAAATCCTTAAAGAACTAGATACGCAAAAGGCATCAGGACCGGACGGAATACCTGCCATCGTGCTAAAGAACTGCGCCAACGAACTAACACCTGTTTTTTCCAGGCTTTTTTCTCTTTCTTACAGAAAAGGGATTTACCCATCCTCTTGGAAAGTCGCTCGAGTGCAACCTGTTCCAAAAAAAGGCAAGAAAACCACGCCCTCAAACTATCGCCCGATTGCCTTGCTTCCAATAATCTCCAAAGTCATGGAACGTGTAGTCAACCAGCAACTACTCAAGTACCTCGAGAGCAACAGAATAATCAGCGATAATCAATACGGCTTTCGCAAAGAGAGATCGACAGGAGATATATTGGCCTATGTCACTCATATATGGAGTAGGGCAATTGAAAACTACGGAGAGTCTCGAGCGATTGCGTTGGATATTTCAAAGGCATTCGACAGAGTTTGGCATGACGGACTGCTCAACAAACTGCCGTCCTTGGGACTGCCCGCCTCTCTCTGCAGCTGGCTGGCCAGTTTCCTTAAGAACCGATCCCTACACGTTGCAGTCGATGGACACATCTCGGACACATTCACCATCAACGCGGGCGTGCCTCAGGGCGCAATACTTTCCCCAACTCTGTTCCTCATCTATATTAATGACCTGCTGATCGAAACGAATAATCCTGTTTACAGTTTTGCAGATGACAGTACCCTTGTCTCCCACTTTAGATCAGAAAAACCCTTACCAGCGACTGAGACTCATCACCGCAGACAGGAGCAGATTACAGCAATTAATCAAGACCTGGAGAAAGTTCAAACTTGGGGCGTCCGAAATTTGGTCCAGTTCAATGCAGCAAAGACCCAAGCAGCAACGTTTACTAAGAGGGCCAATACAGCGGGCCCTGACATCATTATGGCAGGATCGACTATTCCTTCATCCTCGTCAATCGAGCTGCTGGGTGTCTCGGTCAACAGCAATATGTCATGGCATGACCATGTTGCTAACATCGCAAAATCAGCCTCCCAGAAGCTTGGTGCACTATTTCGCAACAAAAAATTCTATACACCGCAGCAGTTGCTCTTGCTGTACAAAGCGCAAATAAGACCGTGCTTAGAATATTGCTCACATATCTGGGGTGCTGCACCAAAGCATACCCTAAAGCTGCTGGATTCCATTCAGAAGAGGGCTGTGCGTCTCGTCGGCGATCCGGAGTTGACCCGGAATCTAGATAGTCTGGAACATCGCAGACATGTGGCCGAGATGTCTCTGTTTTACAGATACTTTCACGGCAGATGTTCCCAGGATTTGGCCCGCATAATCCCGCCCCTGACAACTCCTGTCAGGCAGTCCCGACAGACGGCAGGAGCGCACCAGTTCGTCGTACAACTGGAAACACCTAGAACATCGCTTTACCAGAACTCCTTTGTCTGGCGCACTGCATCACTGTGGAACTCACTTCCAGGACATCTGTTTCCCACTAATTACAACCTACAAATATTCAAGAACCGTGTCAATCAATATCTTCGCACACACACCGCTCGTCCAGTGCCATAGGATCTACCTTTAGTGTGTGTGCCACTGCCATAAAAAAAAAAAAGACAACAGCAGTAGGGTCATCACAGTACACAAACAATTTCCGACCTTTGACAAAATCTGGCAGATCAGTGTTAAAAAACTGTAAATATAAGTGGCCCTAAAGCACTCCCCTGCGGCCAATTGTAACGAAAAATTACCTTTCAGCAAAAAGATTTATATAGATTATTTACGTTTCACCTGATTCCCAGCCTATCCAGTTTTATCGAGTCAGGTGAAACAACAAAATTACCACACATTCATTTATATCCATGTAAAAAAAAATATGGACCCAAATCAACTCTTGCCCTTTTCGTTGAAAAACCTTTTCAGAAACCATGTGGCTAGGTGTTTAATATTATGAGCGTTCAAAAATTTTACTGTTCTTTTATAAATAACTTTCAAATATTTTTGAAAAGGTACTCAATACGGCAATCGATCTATAATTCGTAATCTTACTTATGATTTTAGAACTGAAGAGATGGATATTTACGAAGCGCCAGGATTTGATTTTTTGTTTTGCTGCAAATTTTCTCTTATAAGCAGGAAAAATCCATTGACATTAAAGGCAAAGAAAAATTACGGAAAATTTATGTGGCTCAAAAGCTAAATATTTGACACTTTGAAATACCATGAGCTTTTTACGAAAATGGCTTAAAATGTCGCCAATAATGGCAGAAGAGTGCCTCCTACATAATTTAAATCTAGAGACTTCCTCGTGCAATCCCATGACGGAATAATACATTATTTAGATAATTTTAAACTGGAGAAGAATAATGAGGACGTTTTGAAAACACCACATAGTGTAACGAATGTTTAGAGCACTTGCTTGAATCAAACAAACAACATTTTTGGAATGAAATTCAGCTTCTCTGAGAGCTCAGATGATTCTAAGCAAAATATTCATATTGAATACGTTTCTTCCTAGTAAATGTCGGTTTTCTGACTTTAAAAAGGCCATCTGGCAATAAATTTTGTACGGATATAGTTGCTGCTGAACTGAGTTGAGTTACTCCAACTTTTGCAGTCATTCAATGAGTACTAATTGTTGGGTCATCTTCAATGAAATGTAATATCGCTTAATCCTGTTGGTTGTACGATCTGCAGGTCGTTCGTGAAAACTCCTGAATCGAAAGCTGCTTCTTTCTCTTTCAAACAAAATGAAACGAACCAGGTTTTTAATCTCGTCAGTTACGGTCCATGTGAATGGTAACATATAGTAATTGTAAAAACTATAACAGTGTTTTATTAGGTTTTTAACATGTACCTCAATATAACTGAAATATATAACCTCTAAGCTTTAAGCTTTGCCAATTTCATAAATTGTATACAGAATAAGCTATGTGATGTGGATTAAACTTTCGCAGGCAATAAAACAGCTACGCAAAGAGGTAGTCGAAGCCATGAAAACGCTGATGCGACTTGCCAAAGAAAAACAAACGGTCGGTATGATGCCGATATGCGAGGATATGATCAGCAAAACCAGGATATTGCTGAGCCTCTGGGATCCGGGGTTGGTGGAAGAGGCTCTCAATTTTATTGAGGAACACAAGCTGGTTCAGGCGGACGATTCAGGCGTCAGCGAGGATCTCAGTCTGGACAGCGGTGAGTAAAAAAATAATATTCAGGTTTTAAAATTAAACATGTTCTATAACGCTTCCTACTGTTGTCATGCATACAGAAATAGGTTAAATATTAAGGACTATTTAGAAAAGCAGATTTTTGTATGTGTTACGCCCATCTTCTTGTATTCGCGCTAGTGGTCGTCATTTTTTTGACAACTTCTTGATCTTGTCTTGATTTCAAGACAAGATCAAGACAAAAAATGATCCTTGTTTTTCAAGACAAGACAAGAAATTACTTCTCAAGATCAAGATTTCTTGGCGAGTAATCAAGAAAATCCTGAAATTTCTTGAAAATATAAAATTAAAAAAAACTCATTTGTTTGCTAGTTTATTGAAAAAAAAAACAAAGCACTGAAACATTTTTAATGAAGGCTGAAAAAATTATTATGTAAAAAATAAAATTTTTATTTCCAAAGTTTTTTATCATTTTTGGATATGTTATGGCCTAAGGTGTTGGCACCAAAAAGTACTTTGCAAAGCGAGTCTACTTCAGTGGCAGCCAAATTGGCCAAAGGAAATAAATATGTAAAAACTGGCAAAAAACATTTGAAAGGGGTCGGAATATTGACTATTAAAAAATCAGGTCAATACGAATAAAATTAAAATTGATACTTTAATTTTAGTAAAACTCTGCCTTGTGGGCTAAATTAAATTGGATAATTTTTTAATGTTTAATGACTTTTTATTTGCAAAGGATTTTTTTTTATCATTTTTGTATATGTTATGACCTAAGAAATTAGAATCAAAAAGAAATTTGCCAAGCGGATCTACTTCAATTAAGAAAAAAAAATTACCATACAAATGCTTGCATGTTCTCTCCACTGAGAGCCGCTTGCTCTGGCTCCAGGGTTTAAACAGCACAAGTGCTAGTTTAGTGACCCTAACGACGCTGAAAAACACTTTGACAAAGTCAATTCAAAGCTTAACAACAGTTTCCTTTAGGTTTTTCAGCTTCTTTAGGGTCACTAAACTAGCACTTGTGCGGTTTACACCCTGAAGCCAGAAAAAGTGGCTCTGAGTGAAGAGAATAGGCAAACATTTGTAAGGTAAAACATGAATCCTCCACAACAATATAGAACATATCTACCAGAAAAAAATTAATTTGTCAACACATATGAAGCAACGAAATGTAAAACAATACTATCCTGACCGCGTGACCCTCGGTTCCAGGTATAAAGGCATAAACATCATATCAACCAATCTCATCCCGACTTTTAAACAGGAGTTTCCCTCTTGTCAAGGTATCAAGAAACGACTTTTAAACGGGGGTTACCCTTTTGTCAAGATGTCAAGAATTTTCAAGATTTCTTGAGTCAAGACAAGACACCAACTCTCAAGAAATGGTCAGACAAGATTTTTTTTATTTCTTGAAAAAATTTCAAGACAAGACAAGAAATTGTTTGTCAAGACAAGATTGCTTGTCTTGCCGATCCCGAATTCGCGCCATGAAATAACTGTAGATGGTGTAGCATTTTCAAATTTTGGCATAAACAAATGCTACAGCTTTGCTTGGTTTATATTTATTTTTATTTACAAACACAATTTAGTTTGGATTATTCCAATATATGTACAGTGTATAAAGTACATTACCTTGTTTTACCTTGAAAGTTATTGAATACACTTTCTATATTTACATTTATGATATACTAGATGCTTATGATATGATATGATGATAACTCCTGGTTTGGTTTTTGTCCTTTTCTGAATGGCAGGTGCTCAGCTAGGTCTCGGAAACCTCTTTTAAAGGTTCTGGTTGTGCAATCCAATTTGCTAGGCTGTTGTTTTCATGGATTTTAATTCTTGAGATCTCTTTTTATTACTCGGGAAAATGTTTTCTTTGATCTAAAGGTTAATAAAAACTTAACAATTTGACTTGACTTGAATTTGTTTGTTATTTTAAACCAATGCCTTGCTGTACCGAGCTCAAACAATTTGGAGATCATAAGTCATCTAATGTATATTATGATTCGTTTATCTAATTGTGTTTCGGTGCATTGTTTCCTTTTGTTTCGTTCATTTTTCGAAGAGATTTCGTGTTTTAATGTCTTAAGAATTTTAAGTGTCATTCACCTATGAGTCTGACAGTAGGACAGGCACATCATACGATTTTGACAGTTGGATTAGATAGGTTCAAGAATCGACGTTCCCAAGTAACGGTTCTTTTTAAGGAGTATTTACTTGCTATTTGGCGAATGTGGTTTAGATCAGAGGTTCGATTAACCGAGCTGTGACGTCAGATGGTCTTTCATGCGCTTGGACTCGTTCTTTCAACTAAGTTAAGTTGGCAACTATGTTTCGGAGGACTTGGCCGAAATTTGTTCCGTAAATGATCAGGTTTTTCCTTTCTACGCCGTGCCGTCTGGGCGACGAGTCGAGACTTTGTGGAGCCTTTTCGAGGTGCCTCATGCTCATGGACTGGTTCAAATAATTAGGGTCATTATGTTATAATATTTTTGTTACGTTTATGTATTTCGACTCGAACCAGGGCCATGGAGGCTACCTATATAAGTTTTTGTTGAGTTATTGGAATCCTACTTCCACGTGTTAAGTCACGAAATTTTTCATGCAGTCCTTCAGGCCGATCTTTGTAATTGACTGTTGTTGGTTTGGAAGAACTGGCCTTTACCAGGAAGTTAAGGAGCTATGGAACCCTATAGATAGTTCTATAAGTAAGATGAAAAACTAGTTAGGTTATGAGTAATCTTTTCAATGTTAGATTTATTTTTTGCTAAGACAGACAATTGTTTTAGCGTCCTCTCCACGGGTACCACTCTGGCACACGTATATCGCTTTGTCTTAATTGCGATATCTATTTTTGCGTGTATTGAGTTAAAACCACCACTTGCCTGTTTTGTGTTTAAGCCACCGCTTGCGTGTTATGACCTTGTTACTTACCATCGGCTGGATGTTGGGTACCAATGTTTGGAAAGCTCAGGTTTTGATTTGAAGTGCTTTGGAGATGCATGGACCGTATATATACTAACACTGGTATAAATTTGGAGAATAATTTTAACTTAGAAATACCTACTTCATAAGTTGTAAGTAATACCATTTACCTTTTTTGTAAGGCTGTCTTGGCAAATTTAGATTTTCTACATATTGAGTGATTATACAAATATTTTATTTTATACTTGCTGACCCGGCGAACTTCGTACCGCCTAACAGTCAATGGATGTGTTGTTAACTTTTAGCTAAACTTAATTTAGGATTTTAAGATCAATAGTTGATTAGGATAATATATATAAAGAAAATAAAAATTCAATAAAAGTAGATGATAAGATCTGGAATGATTGAGACTAATCGATTTAACAGTCATAGTCATTAATTCTCTATATTTTTGTTTACATTTCGATTCAAGTATTTTCTATTTATTTCACTATTTTCCGTTGAATTTCTATTCTATAAGGTGTAGTATGTCTCTGACTTGCAGTGGACATCAATTATTACAAAAAAGCTATAAGCATGCGTGACGTGAGCTGTCAATTGCGGAAAATGGCGGAGTTCCAAACTTTGTTTATTTAAAAACTAATTTTCTGCATAATTTTTCTGATATTTTAATAGTTATTCTGCTATTCGGGGTGGAGACAAATCTAACAAATCAAAGATGAAAAAAATCGGTTCAGCCGTTCTTGCGTGTGTAATTGGTTTATCTAATCCGACTTTTTTAATATATCCGATTTCGGTTTTAAGGCGGAGACCAATCCAACAAATCAAAGTAAGTTCCTATTAAGGCAAAAATAAAAGTCAAATACCATTTTTTCCAAAAGTGCGGAGAAAATTCATGAGAATTATTGAGAAAATGTCGAAAAACCCCTCTTTTTCTTAATTTTTTTCAGCAACAACTTAATAGAAACTTTTTTTCTGCAGAAGGTTTTCGGATATACCAAATTTTTTTAAAACTTATTGTTTGTGTGTTTTAAGGACCCTGTATAACTTATCCTTAATTTAGCATTGTAAAAATTACTTTTTTTTTCAAGCATCAACTTTTATAAAGCATAACATTTTCTGAGAAACCTATAATAAAGAGATTTCCCATAGGTTGCGTAGTTTTTGGACACACTGTATATTTCCTATTTCCGATATTTTAATAGTTATTCTCATTTCATTTCATTTAATTTCATTTATTTATTAGTGCCAATATACAAAAGAGTATTTACACACGTCAGTAAAAAGAGAAATTACTAAAACTTACAACTAAAACAGTTGACAAACATTTAAATGAGTTAAAATTTGGGAACAAGTAAAATATATAACTAGCATAACATAACTGGACTGGACTAAGTACAAAAAATAGACAATAAAGTTTAAAAATATGACACATCAAAATTGAAATTTGAATATTCGTCAATGCTATAGAAAGCTCTGCTGATAAGAAACTTTTTTACTGTCCTCTTGAATGCTGCAAGGGGGAGCTCCCTGACAACTTGGGGAAGCTTATTATAAAAAATCAGAGACAAACAGCCGGGACCATCCCTACACCTCTCAAGACGTCTGTAAGTGGACACCAAGTCACGTCTCCTGCGAGTGTCATGATTATGCAAGTCGGAATGTCTAACTAGTTGGTTAAGCCTAGTTTGCACAAATAACAGGCACTCTAAAATGAAAATAGACGGTAACGTTAATATCCGAAGAGAGATAAATGCAGGATGGCAATCCTCTCTGTACTGTAAACCCCCTACAACCCTTACTGCCCTTCTCTGTACTCGAAAAACATCCATGGCTCCAGGTGCATGTCCCCAAATTAATATGGCATACGCAATGTGAGAATGGCAAAGAGAGAACTAAGCCTGCAATAGAATTGATCTAGAAACATTATCAGAGAGCCTACGCAAAAGAAAGATGTTAGAGCTTAACTTAGCTGAAATGCAGTCAGTATGAAACCCCCATCGCAGTCTTGCATCCAGGTGCACCCCAAGGAACTCCACACACACACACCTTCACACTCATAGAAAATATAATTTTCTGGTTTTTTTGGACATTCAAAAAGAGCCGGTTTGCTGTGAACCAATCCACTGCAGTATTAAGTGCCTCGCTTGAGGCTGCATCTGCCACATCAACCTCTAGACCAGTGCTGGATATCGGTGGTATCATCCGCAAAGAGTGTATATTTGTTAATGCGGTCAATGTCAGGCAAATCATTGATGTAAATTAGAAATAATAGAGGGCCCAGTATTGAGCCTTGTGGCACCCCCACCTTTACCTCTCTCTCTGACGACCTCACACCACCAACATTCACAACCTGGAATCGACCGGATAGATAACTAGATATAAGATGTACACTGATTTCATCAAATTTGTATTTACACAGTTTTTGTAAGAGCAGGTCATGGGGAACACAATCGAAGGCTTTGCTTAAATCACAAAATGCAGCCGACAAGTATCCCCTACCCTCAAACACCTCCTGAATTTGCGACACAAGATTCAAAACGGCCAAAGTTGTACTACCTCCCCTCCTAAAGCCAAACTGTTGGGGTTTTAGTAGATTGTGAGCCTCTAAGAAACTAACTATATGAAAGGCCATAAACTTCTCGAAAACCTTTGACAAAACAGGAAGTAATGAAATAGGTCTAAAGTTACTAGGATCAGTTGTAGCACCCTTTTTATGAATTGGTACCACCATGGCTTTCTTAAGGACTGACGGGAAAACACCTGCTCTGATGCAGGAATTGATGAGTGTTGTTAGGGGTATAAGAATAATGTTTTTGATGCTCTTTATGAGCTCAGTGGTCAGGCCAAAGAGATCCCTGCTTTTTTTATTCTTTAGATTGGTAATAATGTCTCGTATGTCATTGAAACTAGCCTCGCCAAAAGTGAACTCTTCCACCTGCCGTATGTTCAGCAAATCAACTGGATCAAGATTAGAACCATTCAATTGACTTTGCAAATCAGGAGCTATGTTGACAAAGAAGTTATTAAAATCATCAGGTGAAACATCATATTTTGGACTATCATTTATAACTCCACGATACTCATTAATGATATTCCACATACATTTTAATTGGGTTTGTAGAGTTGCTAATGAGGTTGTCATTGGAAGCAATTTTGGCCTCTTTAAGAACAGAATGATACCTTTTTTTATATTCATTTATTTGGATTTTTAGAGCATCAGAAGGAGTTTGGTTATATAAATCCTTCAAAAAATGAAGAACTTCCCTCATTGATTTTACCTCATCAGTAAACCAATTAATAGTGCGATTCTGATCGTTCCTTTTGTGATAGGTTCTCTCTGGAAAAGAAGCAAGAAATGCCTCAGTCAAGGAGTCTTGAAGGAGAGTAAATTTTTCATCCACAGTCAAGGAGTTACACTTAAGAAATTCCCAATCCAATTGTTCGACAAATAAATAAAAGGCCATTTTACCTTCCATTGAAATTGGCCTACAGACTGTCTTAGAATATGCAGGCTTACCTTTTTTATGAGGAAGTTGGAATTTGACAAGTTGACCAAGATGATCAGATAGCGCAGAGTCAACCACCGAGACCCAGTAGTTCCTTTCCTCCAGATCAGTGTCAAGGCAACGACTCTGACGAGTTGGTACATTAATCATCTGAAATAGACCAAAAGAGTTAATAAGACTACAGAGAGCCTTACTATTTTCCGATTCACTGCCAAAATAAACATTAAAATCTCCTGCCATAAGGACATGACCGTCTCCCTGGACAAAGCCGAGAGTTCCCTCAACAGCATCCAAGAACACCTGAAATGAACCAGATGGTGATCGGTAAAGTGATATTATATAAAGTTTAAGTTTCTTTAAATATATACAACATATTTCAATTGACATTTCAACCGACATAGCATTGATTTCACTTACGACTGTAAAATCATAATTTTTATTAAGCAAAATTGCAGCGCCTCCTCCTCGATGATCTTTTCGGCAGATAGAGGTAGCCAATTTATGTTTGGCTAGCTGAAGCCCCTTAGCCAATGTTCACTGAGGCAAATAATGTCAGTATTCAAATCCTCAATGAAAGCTTCTAGTTCATTAATTTTCTGCCGGACTGATTGAATATTAATATGAAACAAGCGGATTATGTTGGCTTGTTTATTTGTCTCCTTGTGGAACCCTGGTTCCGCTGTAAATTCTGAACATGGTTGATCAAGGTGCCTTCCGGCCACAGCTCAGATGCCATTACTTCATGATGCTTATCTTCCGGTACGCCCAGTCTGAAGGAACTTTTTACTTTTGCATTTGTAGTTGACATTTTGTTACAAATACAATTTTCACCCAAACTATGACTGTTGAGAAACTCAATGATATCAAGTTCTCTAGTACTTGGTTCAAAACCTGTTACATATAACCAGACTCTTTTTATTTTGCAAACTTGGGCCATTTTCAATGTTGACTCATTAGTATTAGTACCTATTTTTGGCGTAGGACTGGGTGGAAAAGAATGAGAATTTTTACCTTTTTTCTTGTTCTTGACCAAGATCCAAGGCTCTCCTACTTCCTGGATAGTTTCCGGTTCAACAGATATTGGTCCTTTGTTATTATTGGCCTCTTCCGTTGGTTTATTGACATTAGATTTGTCCTTCACCGGTACCACAGTTTTCCGCTCGGTAGACTTTTTAGAGGACTCTGGGGAAGATTTTGACGCCGATTCGGTGTCGAATTTTGTTGTTGTATTTTTGTTATTAGTAACCTTAACCTTTTTCGAGTTTTCTGGGTATCTAGGGTCAGCGCTATCGGACATTTGCCGTCTCTGATTACTTACGGACGGACTGGTTATTTGGCAACATTGGTTGGGGTTGGGCGAACCAGCCGATCCATCAAAAACAAAAACGTCATCGTCAATCGATCCGTTGTCAACGTCAACAATTTCCTGGTCCTGGCTTTTGTTATTGTTTTTTTTTGGGTGAATTTCTTCCACTGATTACAGATTCTTTTGTCATCGAATGTTCTTCCATAAGGCGAAGCTTGTCCTTCAGCAAGGAATTACTATCATTCAAGAGATAATTCTTGCTTTTAAGTTCCTCCACTAAGTCCTTTAAGAGCCCATTCTCCATATTTAAGGCTTCAGTGGTTGAGGTTATGGAGTGTGCAAACAACTCGCGTTTTATCGATCACCTTTATTTTGCCGACCCAATCTCTTAGGGCACAGGACTTATGAAAAACTTTTCCACACAGTATGTAAATTACAACACTAGTAGACTTTTTACAGCACGTTAAATAACATTTATCGTCGGATGTACTTTTACGCGGACTTTTAGTCGGCGCCATCTTGAGTAAAATTCTGCTATTCTGGGCGGAGACAAATCCAACAAATCAAAGATCATAAAAATCGTTTGAATAATTGTGAATGATGAACAACAAAGTATCTAAATTTTTATCTTTAAGCCGGTTTCTTTTCTTCGACATGATATCACCTGCCTTGGAAAAAATTGTTTCGACTATCGATAGCTCTTTATGAAACTATCGATTGTTCCGATAGTTAATTTGCTATCGATGTTTAAGCAACACGAAGTACGGATGACTGATCGACCGAATGATCTGGAATGATTGATACCAATCGATTTAACAGTTGTCATTTATTCTCTATAATTTTTTATATTTCGATTCAAGTATTTTCTATGTATTTCAGTATCTTTCTAGGTTTGAATATGCTACTTTCCCACTATTTTCCGTTGAATTTATATTCTATTATATGTAGTATGTCACTGATTTACGGTGGACATCATATATTACTAAAAAAACTATAATCGTGCGTGACATGAGCTGTCAATTGCGGAAGGTGACGGAGTTCCAAGCCAAATTTTTAACTGATTTTTTGTATAATTTTTTTTCCGAAAATTTTTCCCATGTTTTAATTGTTCTGCTATTCGGGGCGGAGACAAATCCAATAAACCAAAGATCATAAAAATCGGTTCAGCCGTTCTTGAGTTATAAGTGGTGTAACTAACCCGACTTTGTTTATTATTGCGGCAGAATAAAATTCATGAATTTTAAACTTATATATGTGATTGTAATAATTGTACTGTATAATTGTTGTTTTATATCAAGGGATCTCATAATTAGGGAAAGAATAAAGTATTTATTTTGGGGAAATATTATGCCGTATTGAAATGCTCCTCCAAAACTTACTTTTCAGGATTTAATAACATTATAGATTTTTCCTAGTTGAGTCACAGTTAACTAGGTGGTGCCCAATATCTTTATTAAAGTGTACCGATGATCCACGAACCTATCTCTCCACTGTATTACTGGCTACCGTTCGCATCTATAGGTAGGTTTGCTAAAAGGGTTTAGGAAATGTTGCCATAATGGCACGCTCCAACCTTGACACGTAAATCAACTATCATTTACAAAGAATTTTACTTACAGTCTGTTACCACCTTTTGTTATTGATAATGGATCTTTAGGTGTATCTAATGTTAGTCTCAGCGTAAAGTAATAATACGTTCTGGGGTTCAATTTTATAACACAGCCAGCTTTTTGGGCATATTCTGTAGGTAAGCTCTAGATGGCGTTTTTCAGATCACGTATGGTATGGTACCCTGCATTAATGCTTGTGAGTATGGCTTTGATTATTTGTTTACTTTTCAAAGTATTCTAAAGCAACACGAACGACATTGTTTCCATATTTTACTTTGAAAAAAATATATATTTGACCTAACCGAATAAATAATTAGTATTTCCAATGTTATCTGTTTTATGATGCAGCAACCGCTGTTTTTGGTATTTTTTTAAGTCAATGAGCTCCATTTATACACAAAAAATTATTGTTTTTATTGGGAGTTATAATTTTGCATCTAGTTCATGAACACACTATTAGTTATTAAAAATAAAAATTATAAAGCGAAAGTAAAGATACAAGAATTGTTATCGTTATCACTAGAGCGTTTATCTAATATGTACACCGGATGAAGTATTCTCGTTAAAAAGTTTAAAATTCACTCAATAAAGATTTGTTTTCCAGTAAGCGGTCGACCAAGCCTGATTCTCTCACCCTTTAAACGGATTACGCAGCAATTGACTTCGCTGGATCTCAAAAGCCCGGAACTCGAAGATTTTGCCACTCCTTGCGTGCAAAGAACCATGGAGGATCTTTGGAAGGTGCCCACATCCGAGGAGATCAAGAACAACTTGCTGAACACCAGCGATGGTTTGAAGACGCTGTGTTCGGATATGAAAACCCCCGATGAGACAAATTTTGTTCTTTTTCCTGATGTCGAGGATAGCCATCTTGAGGTTAGATATTGTTATTATTTTTTTTAATTAAAATAACAAATTATGTATATAAGTGTCTCGGTTTCGTCGAGTAGAAACATTTTTTTTTTGAAATTAGGGTTTTAAGAGTTGCAGCTTTTGAAACATTACCATTTATAATTATTGATTTGGAACGCATTTTCAGACGTCTTTGGATAGCGGCCAACCTGATAGCTTACCGACGAGCATCAACGGGGAAACACGGAGCCTCGACCCAGATCAGGGTACTCGGTTATTCCTGGACACGACCGCCATGTGTAACTCCCCTTCGGCGAACTACTATAAGCCCACGGATGAACCGGAGCCCTGGGATATAACCCAGTTGAACATTGAGGCCAGCGTGATGTGTTTAGTCAGTAAGGTTAAGGTGAGTAATAAAAATCAAGTGGTGGATTTTCAACATTTTTCTCTAAAAATCGGTTATAATTTTGTTCCTTGAGAAAATTATGACGCATTCATAGTAACTTGCGCATACAATTGTAGTACGTTTTTTATGGAACCAACCTGACAAAATATTTAAGACCTTTTGAAGCGCGAAAGTTCCTGATTGCAGGTATGTTATCTATTGTTGTGGAGGATTCATGTCTATCGGACAAATTGTCGCCTATTACTCCACCTCAGTTGTAAACTTTTTGAATAAGGCCACTCCTGCTCTGACCCCAGGGTGTAAATAGGACAAGTGCTAGTTTAGTCACTCTAACGAAGCTGAAAACCTAAAAGAACTGGAAAATGCTCAACGTTTCGTGGAACAAATCTGCCGGTGTCAAGAATGAGATCTAAAAATGAAAATGGACTTGTCAAAGTCAATTCAAAACGTGACGAAGTGCACGAGCTTTTTCCTGTTTCATTTCCATTTACTAACCAATCGGCATAAATAAAAATCGCTAAAATGTACTTTCCTTTTAGTTTTTATGTGGAAGATGTGGCAGCCCGGCCGTGAGACTGAAACAGCAGCCACACAGCAAGAGAAAGGTTGTTTCCACCCCGAATATAATTGTTCAGAACGATGATGTCAATAAGGTCGTCACTCAGGTGAGACTTAGCTGGAATTGGTTAATAAAATAATCATAAATAATATATTTGAAGATCATGACAATAAGTGATCACAGATCACTTATTGTCATGATCGGACAACTTTGAAATCGCTGATTGAATGCAACCAGGACTTTATGTAGTTTCTCACACAGCTTTAAAAAAAGGAATATCTTATCGGCTCCTACGGGCCTGGTGGCTTACCGTTACGTAATCCTTCTTTTAAAATTAAAAAGATAGTGTAAAGGTTAATGCCGTTTTCAAACAATATATTAGAAATAGCAACAGACTTAATTTATTCTGAAATTTGCAGACATCGGGATATCATGGTAATACATATATTTAAAACTATTTATTTTGTGTTCGGAGATGCGGAATTATTGGAACTTCTCGTATAAGTTTTCAAAATCTTCGTAAATTTTCCTGTAGATACGTAGCAGAATGTTTCAAGATCTTACAGCACTTTCGAGGGAACATTTTTTCTTGATTTCGGCCAATCGCGGAAGAATGTACCGAATCGAGAAATTTAAAATTGTGAGTTAAAGGGTCGTAATCAAATGTCAAATTTAAAAATTCGAACTTATTCAAGTTCTTCTCTCGTATTTTTTTAAGGTGAAGTTTAAAGAAGAATGATTTTGATCGTTGGAATATGCACCGGCAGGGAAAGTTGGATATAAATAACAGGAAGATTGTAGAGTATTTACACTTTTCGTATCATTTTTCGAAATCTGTTACATTTCTAGTGGGTTTTAGAAGTAATTATTATTTTAGATCGTTTAGTATTTTGCAGAGTGTTTGATTTTAGTCGATCGATCGCTGAAACTAGTGAAATTGAAAATTTGGAAAAAATGTGCTGTTTGATTACCGATTTTGTTGTTTTGATTTTGAAATCTACGTAAAATCTACGTATTTAATAAACATTAAAATATATATTTTAGTCAGTCGCTGTAAAATACGTTAGGTTTGAGGATTCAAATACCAGAAAGTTTGCGTCATTACTCATCCTAGAATATTTTCTAACTTTGATAAGTCCCAAAATTTGTTGAGATCAGCTGCTTTTGTTTATGATAGAGTGAAAAGAATATATGTTTTGGTCAGTCGCTGTAAAATAAGTCGCATTCAGACTTCTCGTATAGATTTTCGAAATCTGCATCAAAGTTCTTATGGATTCAATAACTTCTAATCTTTCTCGAGATTGGTTATTATTTTTTATGGTGCAGGGAAAGAAAGAATATTTAGTAAAATACGGACCGGTTTAAAAAGTTGAAAATTAAAGAATCGTTTTATAAGCTTCTCAAAATCTCTGAAGGCTCCTATGCTTTTGATGAGTTTTAGTACTCAGTCAATTGGTGCGAAATGCACTAATCCACAAAATTGAATATCCTGATTATTGTTTGGTTAAGATAGTCCTAGTAAGAATTATTATAGCGTAAAAATAAAAATTGTAAAATCCGTGGGAGAATTACTTCTCTACCTCTGAGTCAAGTCAAAGGTCTTTATTATAAAGAAACAATTATAGTCCCTATTTACAAAGCAAATTAAAATAAGTCCTTAACCATTGCGACACAATTATTAAATCTAAGAAAAAAATTAAAATCTTATAAAAAAAACTTAACCCTAACATGTGTAAAAACCAGACAATAAAAACAACAAAAACATTTATCAAATAAAAAGAACTGAATAAAAAGCGCTATAATATTTTAAACTTTAAAACCTACAGACGATCCTTAAACAATTAATTCAGGCTGTAGTAGGCTTTTGGGATTAAAACCTTTTTTAGTGCTTTCCTGTCCAGTAGTTGGTGATGTTTTTAAGAAATTAGGAAGGTGATTAAATATCTTTTTGCCATTATATATTATTGATCTCTGG
Organism: Pissodes strobi; assembly: GCA_016904865.1. Taxonomy (NCBI): domain Eukaryota; kingdom Metazoa; phylum Arthropoda; class Insecta; order Coleoptera; family Curculionidae; genus Pissodes; species Pissodes strobi. Next base: position 28,308 of record MU190919.1, read on the forward strand.
ACCATTGCCTTTGTTGGTATTGGTAAAGGCAAATCCTTTATCTGCCTTGTAATCCTTTGCGGTTGGCGAATTTGTGCAATATGACGGTCCTTAAAAATCAATGATGCAGTCCCAACTATGTACAGAGATGGTAGGGTAAGAAGATTTAAATCAATAAAGTATTGTTTACATAACAATCTTTGGTTGCTATTGGCAATAAAGCGAAAAGCCTTTTTTGCAAGACAAAAAGTACATTTTGCAAATTCTTTGTACTTGCTTCCCAATAGGGAATACCATACTGGAGATAAGCCTCAAATAATGAAAACTGCACCATTCTAGCCATCTGTTGACCCAGTTCCTGTCTCACTACTCTCACCGCAAAGCATCCAAAAGACAACGTTTTACCCAACCCCAAGATATATTCCTCAAAACAAAACTGTTTATCAGCCCTAAGTCCCAGAAACTTAGACATTCCAGAAGTCGAACAGTAATACACTCAAGATAGACGTCCTCCAGATCACAACCAAATTCAAGAATATTTGTCTTATCAGCATTGAACACAAGGCGATTTGCATCACACCAATTAATAATGTATTTAGGGTCAGCTGAGATACATGAACCAAATCCCGCAATATCATGCCCATGCCATGATGCGAACATTATGTAGCTTTCACCAATTTCGATGCAAGTCAAGTCATTGATATAAATCAGGAACAATAAGGGTCCAAGATCCTACCCCTGAGGGACTCCTGACTCAACCCCCAATGCTGATGATCTCTCTCCAACCGATACAACCAACTGAGTACGACCATCCAAGTAAGATGCAAGCCGCGGAACCCATAGCACTCAAGCTTTGCCAGCAGTATTCTATTATCAACGCAATCGAAGGCCTTTGACAGATCATAGAACACTGTCGCCAGAGCCTCATGTCCATTAATATCCAAGAATATATCTTCCAAGAGGGTTTGAATAGCGTCATGAATCTCCCAAGACTGTTAGAAGCCCAATTGGCATGGGGTGATGACGTCAGTCATGAATGGCAAATATGAATGTCTCCAAAGCACTATCTGGTAACCTTAGTAGCACCCCTGCAGAGATATCATTTTCCCCATGAGAATTCTTGTTCTTTAACGGAAGTATGGTTACCTTTATCTCCATGAGATCTGTTGGCAGAAAAAGCAATGAACCAGGAGCAGAAACGCTTCTTAAAAATTCGACAGGGTTGACATTTGTAGTAATCTGAATCAAGGTACTTGCAACGTTACAAAAGAAATTATTTAGCAAGTCAGGGTCAACCTCAGTCACCGGAGCATTTCGTCTGGTCATATTTCTCAATTTATTAATTATTACCGAGCCTTATTTAAACTTGTTTGAAGCCGATGAGAGTCGTCGCCCGTAATAAAAATTCTTTCTGTGCTACAAGCTTGCGATAGATAGATCTATACCTATTACAGTGAGTGATAAAACTCTCATTATAAAGATATTTCCGTGGGTAATTAAGACTACGTAAGTTTGCTCCGAATCGTCGGAGGTCACGTGTGAGCCAAAGTTTTTTCCGACTTGTGTCCTTGCTTGTCTTAGTGGAAACGCCCTATTAAAAACATCCGAAAGGACAACATGGAATATAGAAAACGGCTCAGCAGACCGAATTATTCCCTGCCAATTTACCCTCAAACAAAATCGGTGAAAATTGCTAAAACTTCCAGTTTTTCGTCTAAACTCCCTCTGAGAGGATTGCTTGTTAAACATGAAAATTCGCCAATTATAGCCTCATGATCCGAGAGTCTCGCACTCATTACCTCACATGACAAACAGTGTACATTTGAACACACATAATCAAGCAATGCACTGGAACTATTGGTTATACGTGTAGGAGCGCTAACATGCATCACCAAGGCTTAGGAAGATAAAATATTTGACAGACAAATGGAAGCAGGAGATCTATCACAGTAGTTAACATTCAAGTTACCAGCAAGGAATTTACAGTTTACTGATAGCTGAGACATATCTAATTTTTGTATGAATGTATTAAGACAAGCTGTTGGCGATTGATATAAGCAGAGTATCTAATATGTTACTTCACTTACAAAATGCCAGAGAGAACTCGAATACAAATTCTTCACGTAGGTAATCAAATTTATCAAAGGAAACGAATTCAATCAAACATTCATTACATCTATTCTTAATAAGTATAAGTATGCCTCCATGAATTGAATTGGATCTGGTGAACAATGATACAGTAATATAATCTTCCACTAAAAAACATTCATCTGGGCGTAGCCAGTGTTCAATAAGAACCAAATCTGGAAACTTAATACTTTCTAAGTAAATATACAATTCATCACATTTTTTTGGTAAGGATTGAATGTTTAATACAAATACCGTTAGAGTATCTTTACTGATAGATAGAGAGGAGTTACATTTCCTTACTAACTTAGGGATAACATTGGAGTTTGATTCACCTTTTATAGAAGGTGCTTTATCGTTAAATCGTTATCTGGGTCGTTTCATTTAAATTATTAGCCACATTATCAATCTGCGGTACATTTACATTTTCTACATTTAAATCTACTGAATCAGACAAGTCAATAAACACAAGATTGTTTCTAGGCACAAAAATTATTAGTTTTAAAATATAATTGCCAATTTTCTCACATGGTAAAATTAGTATATTTAGGAAACAAAATTTACCTTGAACAAATTGATTAAGCCTTTGTATATATAAGTCAGGTTTACTGTTGAATTTAAATATCTTGAGATTTGTTTGAACAGACATTTTATAAGGTACAGCTAAGATTATAACATTTGTGCCAACATTTTAAACTTGCATTGATATCTTTAAATAATGGATCGGTATTATTTTTAAAATTATAAGACCTGCACAAATAATATCTTTAAAAGTAATCATTTTGGACAATGATACTACGTCTTTAATAACGTCAATGCATTCGGCATTAGGCTTAATTATTGATAGGATTATAAAATTCTTTGTCTTAGATCTTAAAACATTATCCTTATGAAAGCTCTCTTGATCCCCTAAAACAAGCAATTTACTGCTTTTAGTTGTTTGATAATTTTTAGTGATTGGATTATGTTCTTTAGTAAACCCGCAGTTTTTAATGGTATTATTACCCAGATTTTCTTTAGTTTGGGTTTGCATATAGATTTTCTGGATTAGAATGAAGCTTGCGCAAATTGACCAGGTTCGTCTCTTGTATTGCACAGGTCATACAACGTCTTTTTAAGATCCGTTGCATACTGTTCCTTTTTCCGTCTCCAGAACGTCTATACTTAACATATTTTGTTTTAAGATATTTAACTCACTTAATTTTCTCTCGAGGTACGTAGATTTTTCATGTAATTCAACAATTTGCTCGGTAAGTTTTTTGTTAGTACTTAGCAGTTCTATAAAACTATTAACCAGTGTATTACTTGTAATATATTCCCGGACTGCTTATTGATAGCAAAAGTGATGTCTATTTATAAGAAGGGGAGAATGTCTATATCATTGTTGCCTTACGAGCTACTTACCCTTGTCAGTTTGGCTTTTGAAGCAGCATGTACACCATTGCAGCCCTATACTATATACTAGCTTTGAGTTTAAAAGATTTTTGTTTTCGAAAAGCTTTTAAATTGTTACACTCACCGTAGAAAAATTTGATCTCTCTGTGGGCTATAGTCGAACTGCTAGAGTCAGAGATGGACAAAATCATTTTGGGATTAAATATTACAACGCGATCCCAGTAAGACAGCTCAATGTGAAGCATCCCTAAAAAGTCCTAAAAATTGATTATCTGGTATAATTTATCTAATCTGAATTGAACCACCATAAAAGTATAATATAATTAAACTATTTATACTTGGATACATATTCAAATTCCAAAATCAAATTCAAAACACATTTATTGTGCATTACATATGATCACAGATCAATATACAAGAGACACAAAAGGACTAGGTACACTTACAATAGTGGTATCAAAACTTAGCCCTAAAGTAAAGCTACAATCTAACAATACGCGATAAATGGTAATAACAAAAAAAAAAGAAAAACAATGTTCAAAACTTTTAAGAACAGAAAAGACACTAGCAAAATCAAAATAGGTCAAAATTAAAACTCTGTACACACAACCTCTTGCTTCAGCTTTCTCTTAATGCCCGACTTAGAACTCGGACCAGGAAGCAAAGAGATGACGCGGTTGTAAGAGAATGCAGCCAAGAAAAAAAGCTCGCTCTATAAGCTGCATCATGATGCCGAGGAATATCCAGATTTAAGTTAACGTGACAAAGTTGCTTCGCATGCAAATCACTCCGTCGCACCAGTTTCTCAAAGAGATACCTCGGAGTATGCAAATAGAAAACACAAAACATACAAAATGAATAAACCGCATTTCGCAAGTTTCAATTCGCCAATAAATGGAGTAACGTGGGAGAAACGTGGAACATTTGCAGTGAAACGAATACAGTGATTCTGCATCCTCTGCAATGTGTTCCGACTTTCATTTGTCAATCAGGGACCATAAACCACATCAACGTAGTGAAAATGTGGGAACACCAAAGAGTTAACAAGCATCTTCTTAATTTAAGCTTGGAATCGAATTGTTAATATAATCAGACGATCCGATTGCACGGCCATCAATCCTCAAGTCCAATCCGTCAGATTCTCCAAGAGAACGACTCGATCCTTCAACGTTCGTTGGCTTTTATTGGGGTTCATTACAAGACTATTATATTTCGCCCATAAGAATATTGAAGATAAATCCTTGTTAATGTCGTCACTACTTTTGACAGAAGGAGGAAAACTTCGAAATAATTGAACGTCATCGGCATAAAAATATATGTTACAAGCTTTTCGGACAAATTGCAAGTCAGCAATTGCAATCAAGGATAGCAGAGGCCCCAACACAGAACCTTGAGGAACACCAGAGTTTATTACTAGAATAGATAGAACCGCCAATACCATACCGCCTTAGCCAGCAGACAATCAAATGAGACCGAATCAAAAGCCCTTGGCATATAAAGGCAAGTAAGTCAAATTATTGCAAACAAGCAGTCGTCAACAAAGTGTGACAAATCAGTACCCGTTCTAAATTCCCTGCGAAATTCGGACTGAGTGTCTGGCAATACACCACTTTCATTTAGGAAGTCTGAAAGTTGCTCATGTAACACTGCTTCAGAAATCTTCAAGGCAACTGACACAAGGCTTATGGGTCTAAGGTCACTCATGCAACCTATCGGAAAGGAAGGCTTCTTTGCAATCGGTCTCACTGAGGACAGTTTCCATGCAGCTGGGAATGTACCAGAAATTAAAAACTCATTAATGATATGAGTCAGTGGGGCTGCCACCTGCTCAAAAGAAAGTTGGAGCATTTTCGCCGGAATCCCTTCAACACGACAGGTGTGAGGTTTTTGTTTTAAGATTAAAGATTTAATTTGATCAACAGTACTTAGACTGAAACTGAAACAAGAGTCATTAAAACTAGCGACAAGGAAAGTGCTGATATAGTTATCATCAGTTGAAATAACAGGTACCGAGTCAATAAAGTAGAAGTTAATTTCATTTGAGCTGAAAAGTTCGCTTGGGATTGATGATATTTTGTGAAAATCAGAAACATTCCACCTACGCAAATGGGATCAACGCCGCCTGGAGTCATTACAGCAAGGTCTAAGTATTTTCCGCTGCTCCACTTTAACTGCACGATTAAAATAATTTCTCAAACTGCAGAAATATTCTCTGTGAGCTAGATTACGCGATTTTTTAAAGCGAAGCCATGCTCTCCTCTTGACCTAACAACCTAATCATGTTGTCCGTAAACCATGGTTGTCTGCGCTTTCTAAAGTTATAATTAACACAAATAAATGGAGCATGCTCATTGAAGAGCTGCAATAGTTTGTCAGTAAAGAAAGCTAACTTATCGTTAATGTCATTTATATAATGGAATATAACGGGAATTGAAAAAGGTTTTTCAAATGAAGAATTTGTTAAGGAAATAGTGAAATTGTGCATACAGTATATATGATAAAATAAAAGTTATAGGTAAAAAACAGTGTCGAAATTCTACAAAAAGAAAACTGGATACTGCAGGCATCCCCAGTTATATCTAAGTGGTTTCTTAAAAAGGAGAAAATATTTTTTGATTTAGTCACTGTTCATGTACAAGAGCATATAAATCTTTCACTCTGCTTTAAGTGTTCAGGCTTTGGTCATGTATCAAAGTACTGCTCCGAAAAAGAATGCTGCCATAAACGTGGAGAGGAACATATAATAATAATAATAATAAATTATTTATTTGCCGAAAATTACATATTTTTATCTACTAGAAATAAAAAAAAAACATACAACAGGCAAAAAGGAGGTTAAAGGCAATTCAAAAAAGATACGAGTAAAACCTCCTAATAGAAAGAAAAAAAAACTATAAAATTTACGTCCAGTTAAATAACTATTCTACGATCCTATATTTATAATAATATTCAATTCAGAAAACCACATATATTATAAAGAAATACCCAAATACAGACACGCAGTGTCTCATGAATGCACAGGCCGCCGTATAAAATCTACTGTAGTAAATATTTTTTGTACAAATACTTAAATCCGCTCATTGATAAGTTTTTAAAGACTATTGGAATTTCGTTGTAGAGTAAATAAACATTATAAGAAAATGACCTTTGATAAAATGTTGTGGTATGCATTGGCGGAGAGATTAGTCCTCTATGCCGAAGATTCAATGAATGAACATCAGTTCTGTAGCGGATTTTATTTGTTAAATATGAGGGGCGGTTGAAGATTATTATTGAATGAAATAAGCAAGCAGCATGAAATTTTCTACGATCTTCCATACAAAGCCATTTAGTTTCAGCTAGTTTATAACTGACTGGATCGCGACGACGAATACCGTAAATAAATCGCAGACATGACTTTTGTACCCGCTGAATCCGGTCTTCATCGATTTTGTCCAGGCATGGTCCATAAACCACATCTGCAAAGTTAAAATGACTTAGAACCAGAGCATTACTTAGGTTAATTTTTTGTGATGTAGAAAGTAGGTGCCTATGCGGGAACAGTCTTTTCAAGTTGGCATAAGCAGACTGGATGCATTTATTTACGTGCTGCTTAAATCTGAGACCCGAATCAATGTATAGTCCCAAGTTGTTTTGAAGAAGCCTTTAAAGTTATATTCTGCTGCAATACATTGCGATTTTTTCCAAAAATCAAATAGTTGGATTTTCATGCATTTATCTGTAAATTGTGTTTTTCAGAAAAATGTATTAGACGATCCAGATCCCTATTAATTTTCTCAGTAGCACTATCTTTATCTGCAGGGAAAAATGACAAATATAGCTGTGTATCATCTGCATATAAATGGGCGTTACAATCTTTAAGACAACTAGTAAGATTACAAGTGTAAATACAAAATAAAATAGGCCCCAATATGGAACCCCGTGGTACCCCACACAATTGATTACTCATGAATGACACGCCTTTACTAGTTTCAACGTATTGTTTTCTGTTTGTTAAATAATTAGTAATTAGAGCAATTGCGTCTGAGTCAAAACCTACATAGCCCAGAATGGCACAAAGCAACTCATGATTTATTCGATCAAAGGCTTTACTATAGTCTAAAAGTACTAAAGCAGTGGCCTTGCCCCGATCTGTAGCTTCAATAATATCGTCCGTAATCTTTAAGAGTGCAGTTGTACAACTAAATCCCGATCTAAATCCTGACTGATATGATGGTAAAATATTATGCGTGTCAAGATATTCTCTGATTTGCTCATTCATTATTTTCTCCATTACCTTGGACAAAACTGACAAAATACTTATCGGTCTTAAATCATTATAATCCTGAATGTTTTGTTTTCTTAAAAGTGGATATATTTTAGAAATCTTCCAAGCATCTGGAAAACATTTCTCTAATATACAAGAATTTATAATATTAGTTACAAAAGGCAAAATTTTATCTATACACAATATCAACATATCTAGATTTATTTGGTCTGCCCCGGTAGCAAGAGACTTTATTTCAAACATACTCGCTCTCACAATATCGTTGTTTACCGTGCTAAAATTAAATTTTGTAGGTGTCGTAGTTTTTTGGTTATTTTTATAAAAATTAAGAAGCTCCAAATCTATAGGGTTGTTATGTGACGAAGCTTGCATAAAATGGTTATTTATATCGTTAGGAAAATTTAACAGTTCAGGTATATCATTGTTTTTATCATTATAATAAATACTTAAACTTTTTAATCTTTGCCAAAAAATCTTTTTATTTACTAAACCCAATGTTACAGTCTGTCCAAGATATTGTTTTTTCTCCCTGACGTATCGCAATACTAGTCTGATTTTTTATTTGTTTATAATAGGTCCAATTTATATCATTCTTTGTTTTTTGATATTTTTTATAGGCTTTATCTTTTAGACGTATCATTTTTTGAATAGTATATGTTAACTAAGGTGGTTTTTTTTTTATTTAATTTAAGCTGTTGTATTGGAGCTAACACATCAAAAATATTTATTAAATAACTATTTAGAGCCGCAACCTTATCATCAACTGTTTGTAGATAAACTATATTTTGAAATGGTGTTGCTTGTAAAAAATCAGATAGTAATTCTTTATTAATATTTTTGATATTTCTTGTCTGAAAAGCAATATTTTCCTTAATTTTTTTATTTGTAAAATTGCAATACGTCAAAAAATGATCAGAAATTCCCATATCTCTAACACCTGCCTCGAAATTAGTCTCCTCAATTGGTATTATAATTATATCTAATAGGGCGATTGATGTTTTGGTAACCCTCGTTGGTTCCCTAATAACTTGCTGTAAATTTAGAGATTCTATATAATCATAAAAAGCAGAAATATTTTGATCGCCCAAATTCAATAGATTCAAATTAATATCGCCCCCACAAATTATTTCAAATGGCTGAAAATCAGCTAATCTCTTTTCTATTGTTTGCAAAAAATCTCCAACCCTACCCTTTGGAGGCCTATAAATTACACCAACCATATATGTTTTATGTAAATGTTTCAGCTGAATCCACAATTCTTCACATATTTCATTTTGTGTAAAAAAATAATTAGAAAATTGAAAATTATCTCCGACATAAAGAACCAATCCCCCACCTCTAGCTGGTCTGTCTCCTCGAACAATATTATACCCGGGTATATGTTCTAATGAATTTAAGATATGAGACTTTAACCAAGTTTCAGAAATTCCTACAATGTCATACTCACCCTGAGTCACAGTATCTTTCACTTCCGCGAAGTGCGGCACAAGAGACCTTGCATTCAAAAAACACATACGTAAGCCTGACATATTACCAAGAACAATACTTAAAGAGTAAATAACAAAATGGCATACAAATTATAGATAGAACTATAAAATTAAAATATTTAAATGTATTCAATTCAAAAGCAAATAAAAGTATTGGTTTTCTTTCCCTAGTGAAATATCTCAAAAATACTTCGATTGATAAGCGTGACAAAAAGTTTTAAATATAAATATGAATAACAATAATGAAAAAAAACTCTGTATTTTTGTGGTTTCGGCTTATTAGTTAACATCGTCTTCACTTTTAATAAGTACTTTTTTACTGTCTATGTTTGCAACAATTCTGCCTCCCATGGTCCACACTGCCTTTTGTCCAAACTTTTCCTTTGCCAGAAGCACCAGCTCATACCTTGACTTTGTCAGTTCTTCTACTATAACCATATTACTTCCCTTAAGCTTCTTTTTTTGATTAAAAATAACATCACGATCCGCGCAGCTTTTAAAGTGTACCAATAGGGCCCCATTTTTATTATTATGAGGCGATCCGATTCTTTGACAAAATAAAGGTGTTATATCCTTAACGCCAAGCTTTGTTTCAAACATATTTGTAACCTGAACATTAAGGCCTTCCTTGTCTCGTAGGTTTCCTGGTAATCAATAGACTCTTAATTGATTTTGCTTAGTTCGCTGCTCTAGATCATCCATCCTTAATTTATATTGCTCGTTCTCTTTCTCCAGAAGAACGACACGCGTTTCCAAATTATTTATCTTCGCCGATATCTGCTGTAAAGTATCGTTAATTTTCTGCGATGCTTTTTCTGAGATACTATTTATTAAGGAATTTAGGAATTCCTTATCTGAAATAGTACTTTTTACGATGTCTCGTACAATATCGTTTGTTAATGCTTTGAGCTCGGTTTTTTGCCTCTCTGTGAATACCATTGTACTGTACTGTAATTTATAAAACACTAAATATTACTGATTGTATTGTTTTTTTTTCACTAGAACATTACGCGAACCTATGTGCAGACACTGTTTTTAAGTCTGTGACAAATGCCAGCAAAATCCACCAACTATATACCATTAAAAATTAATACTTTAGCCCAACTCACAACAAACACGTCTAACCTCTACGGACGCACATCACGTATGTGGGAAATGATTGTAGCCAAGAAAATTCCAAGTGCCCCAACTGTTCAAAACTAAAACTAGAAGATCTAAATCATACAGCTAGAGACCAAAATTGCCCTGTATACAAAAGACGATTAAATGCTTATAGAAACAATATAAATTACCAAGATTTTTTTATTGAAAAAGTGACTATAACAAATGAATCTAGAAAAAAAAATCAGAACTCTTTTAAAACCTATAGATTACTACATCAAAATGTACAATCCTTGGGGAATTCTGTTGATGGTGTGAACAATATGCTAAACAATAATCCGAACTGTGTTATAGTAGGTGTTGCGGAGCATTGGAAAAGCTGTGATAAACTTGCATATCTAGCATTAGACAATTTTATATTAGGAAGTTTCTTGTTTGAATGTGCAGCGGTAGAATGTAACCTTAGTAAAGAAAAACTATTAGTATTATCTGTGTACAGACCGCCCCAAGGTAATTCAGATATATTTTTAAATTGTTTGGAAAATATACTGTCTACGGTTTCCCCTGAAAATAAAAACATTGTTATTATGGGTAATTTAAATATAGAACTATTGAAAAATAATGACAATAAAACAATTTTTTTCTCATTAATGACATTTCCACTATTTTTGAAAATACAAGAATAACACTACAATCAGCTAGCTGTATAGACAATATATTTGTTAATTGTAAATATGTAGAGACTTTAGTTTTAGACACTTTTATATCGGATCATACTGCTCAGAAAATTGTTCTGAATTTAAAAGAGTTTTCAGGTAGCTTTAAAAAACCACAGTACAAAAGAATTTTTTCGGAAGAAAGTAAGCAAAATTTTATATTATGTCTAAAAGAA